>PVHY01001816.1:0-134992 GCA_004024945.1 Uropsilus gracilis
AGGGGGGAGGGAGGGAGGGAGGGAGGAGAGAATGAGAGTGAGAAGGAGGGGAAGAGAATGTGTTTGTGAGTATGCTTGTGAGTGTGCATGCGTGGAGAATTAGGAAATGCTCTGGGATAAAAGAGGATGATTGCTAAAGCAGCTTAAATGTCCATCAATGGACAACTGGATCAAGAAGATGAAGTCTACAGAACAATATTCAGGAATGCAAAAAGATGAAATGCAGCTATTTACAGCAAAATGGAGGGATCACAGGGAATTATATGACTGAATAATGCAACTTGGAATGACAAATACTGGAATATACATAATGGATGATTTGGCAAAGTAAAATACTTCCAAAACTAGTGACATTAATAAACTCAGTGAGGGTTCTGAGGTTAAGATGGAATGGAATGAGGTTAAGAGGGAAAAAGGGATGATATGCTGGTAGGGGGCCAAAATCCACCCAGCATTTTCCTTAAAAAAGATATAAAACTGAAAAAGATATCAAAATAAATGTAATTATATTAACATTTCAATTTAAAATTAATTGAGCTTACAGTAACTTTTAAAAAAGGAGGAAAGTAACTAACCTAGACCGAGGTGGGAAGAAGTGGAGGAAAGGAGAGTGGGGTGGAAGCGGTGAAGTAGGAATGGGCGTCAGGGAGAACTTCCCTGGAGAAAATGGCAGAACTTGAAAGCTAGTGAGACAAGTGAGGGAAGGGTGGTGAGTGACGAACAATATTTCAAAGGGAGGAGCAAGTGTGTGTGGCTTTGACTCTGAAGCTCATGTTCACACAAACTGACCTATTGCACACCCCTTCTTCCACACCCCAACCCCCACCCCACAGCTTTCTTTACCTTCCTCCTCTATGCCATTCAAAGCTCAGTTCCATTCCACAGCTGTGAGCTAAGTTTGACAAACCAGCTAGAACTGGCCTCTCCTAGGCTGAAATTCTGGGCCTGCATTTATGGCCCCCTGCTCAGTGGATACCCTTATGAATGGCCCTGACTGCCACCTAACAACAGTCCATAGTGCCTCATGTCTCCCTGGTGCATCCTCCTGCCCCTTACTTTGGTTAGGGGAGCTTCCTCCCTACTCTCTGACTGTTCTAGGGAAAAACCATGCCACTTCCTTGGAATGTTTTCCTTCTCCCTCCACCTACTCAATTTCATCACCCTGTGTGCTCCAGTCCAAGTTCACTCTTTCTCCCACAGTCCTCTCCTACTGTGTACTGCCGCCTTGGCCCAGCTTCCTTGTGCCTATGGGTTCAGAGCATTCCTGCTTCTCCTCAGCTCTGCTCAGGAGAGCTTTTTCCAAGGATGGCTGAGAAGTCACTGGAGTGAAAAATAAGGAGCATCTGAGGATATACGAGAAGGAAAGACAAAGTACTGGAGAGAAAAGCTTCTCTGAGGCCTGTGTCAAATCAAGTCAAAGCCTGAGGTGTCCTTCCCTATCTCCTGAAAGGCCGCACATAGAGTCTTGGGTTCTCTTCCTTCAGGTAGGGTTCTTTGCCTCCTTGAGTAAATCTCTCGAATTGCTGCTAGGACCAGAAAGGGAAGTGCTTTCTGCATCAAACTGGAAGGAACTACTTAGGTTCCTTTTAGGTTTGTTTATTTACATGGTTATTTTACATTTTTCTTATTCTGAGACTTCAGAAAGAACCGTTGACTTGAGATAAAGTTTTAGGTGCACTGTATCCTTTACAAAACAACCTAGTAAGAATAGTCTGGTTCTCAGAGATATAAGCTTTCAAGTTTCAACAACATCTGTACTTCTGTTGTAACTTCCCCTTTAGCATTTCCTCATAGAAAGCTTCTCCTGCAATTGGGAAAAGCCAGGGAGACGGTGCTATGTATCCTTATCTCTCCCCCTGTGATGAGGAGCCTTTCCTCCTTGACGGTGAGTTTATGAGATTCTGGCAGGCCTCCAGGAGTAAATAAGGGTTGAATGGGGACTCTGCCAAGATCTCATGCAGAAACCCTGCCCTTTGTCAAGGGAAAAAGGGTCTTTGCTGGGCCAGTCACATTCAAGTGCCCGCCCTGCAATGAGAATGGACAAGAGGGCCTGCTGGAACCTGTGCAACCCCTCAGAAGGCATAAACCCTGAGGCCAAACTTCTCCTTTGATGCAGAGGCCCATGAAACTTTCTTTTAAATATCCACCAAGTCTAAGTGAAATTGGAAGGTAAACGTGAAAACTCTATCTGTCCACCAAGCACCACACAGATACAAACTCTTTGGAGCATTAAATGTCCCCATGTGCTCTTAAGGGCCCTTAATCTGACAAATCTTCCCAGGGGGATGGGCCTGAGGAAAATTCCACATGCATTTCTTAGGACAGGTACAGGTTACAAGCAGCATCACTTCACCAAATTCATTATTCCCAAAGGAAATTGCCTGAAGGTCTGAGTTCATACAGAAACTTGCCCTGGCTGCTAGGATCTCTAATTTTCCCAGTCTTTCCCTCTGATTTCCTTGCTGCTGCTTCTGACCCATACTCTGTCTGCCCCCCCTCAAACTCCTCCCCACCCCTCCCAGGACAGTGCTCATCCCCTTCCTCCTGTCTTTGCTTGTAACCCAGTAGCTTGTAACTTATACTCCCAAGTGTCTCTATGACAAGGCTCAGAGTTGGGAGCCATGCAGGTTGAAAGGGTTGGGTTCATTTTCTTCTGTAATTTGGTGGCACAACCGGATCCCTTCAGGTCCAGCGACTGGAGTTCCAGTTGGCCATTCCTGACCTTCACACACTCCCCTTCACGCATTCTTTTCCCCCCTCCTGCTGTCCTTAGGTCAGTAGGACTTTTCTACTAAGCTCCCCAAGCTCCGGGGGCCTGTGGAGATGTCTCAGGCTCATGGGATGGAGACAAAGTCTACCCCCTGGCTCACAGACTTTCTATGCTGAGCACATGTCAAGAGGCCGGACTCTCACCTGAATGAGGAGATCGATAGCGAAAGTCCTCTTTGGTCAGCAGCAGGAGAGCTTTGCCATTCATTTCAAACGTGTTGCTGTCAATTGGCCTTAAAGAAAACTCATTTTCAGCCCACTTGAGCCACTGGGCTACGTCATCCCTGCTCCAGTACATTGGCTGCAAGCCTGTTGGAGAGAGTGGGGCAGAGGGAGAGAGAGGGGGAGAGGAGGAGGAGGAGAGAGAGAGAGAGAGAGAGAGAGAGAGAGAGAGAGAGAGAGAGAGAGAGAGGTCTTGTTAGACAGTTGAAATAAAGGGAAAAGATTTCTGAATGGTTAACAAAATTGACTCTCCATGTCTAAAGAGCCCTATTCAACTTGGAATACCAGATTAAAACTCCAGCTGCCTAAGCATTCAAATATGCTAGCAGGTGACCTTGCTACTTATAGGTAAACTGAGAAACAGGGGTAGGGGACAGGGAATAAAGCCTTGTTTTTATATCTTTGAGGTCTAGGAGTCCTGACCTGTTTGCCCTGGCTCCAGTGTCACTCTGGATCCAGGTTGGCTGGAAAGGTGCAGCTCTAGGGTGACCTGCAGCACCCAAGGGGACTCAGAGTCAAGACAAGTATCAAGGTGCCTCCCTGGGACTGGAGTCAGAGCTGATTTGACTGCAGCCCAGCGTCCTTTGAAGTGAGAATGTTCCAGAACTAGGCTTGACCTTCCAGGGCTGCCAAATAATAAAGTGTTCCCTGAAACTTCTTCCAGGAAGAGCAATTCACTTAGTCTCTGGGAAACTATTAGGCTAGCCTCTGGGAACAAGAGGGCAAGGTAAGGATAAAAGGCCTGCTTGCCGATGGATGTCAGAACTTCCGGGTGGGGGTGGTGCTTGGATGTGGTAGGACCAGACATGGGCCAAAGGGAGACCAGGGCAGAGGCTGATGGGTGTCTCTGGCTGGATCTCTGGAAGCCTGTGAGCCTCCTCCCGTATTCCCCCTTCCCCAGCATGGGGAATCTTTGCTATATCATTGTATCATTCAAGATGTTAGAGCGCCCATTCCCAAAGTATGATCTGGAGACCTGTCAGGGTTACCTAGACCTTCCCAGGGTATCTACGATGCCAAAACTTTTCATCATACTGTTAAGAGGTTATTTGCCTTTTTTCCAGTCTCACTCTTTCTCAAGTACTTAGCGGAATTTCCTAGAGACGCATGATGTGACACCACAGACAGGGGAGTCCACCCCGCTGTGAAGGTAGACATTAAAGAAACATGGGCAAATATAAAATAATATATTTTAATATACACCCATGCCACCAAATTTGCTTGTTTGGGGAAATATTTTCATAAGTGTATAATTGTGCTGATATGCGCTTGACTTGTTATTTTTAAACTTCTCAGTTTTAATTTCCAATGTGGTAGATATCGATAGATATAACCCACATGAGCCAATTTCTCTGGGGTCTTCAGTACTTTTTAGACTCAAAAGGAGTTTAAGACCAAAATGTTTTGAGAACTGATGGTTAGCTGAGGCTAGATGCTCAGTAGAGCTTTATTCTTTAAAGTCATATTGCGTGAATTAATTAGTCATTCAAATACCTGGAATCAGTGTCTTCTAAGAGGAGTTTCAGCCTCTCTAGTTACTTAAACTTGCTAAGGTGCTTCCACGGGTGTGCTATGAATCTGTCCTTTAGCTTGATCCCCTGAAGAATCACTTTGTCCCTAACTCAGGCATGACAAAGTGTGGTCTGGTCCCAAAGTGGAAGAAAGGAATGGCCTGGGTCCTGGCAGAAGGTCCAGGGCCTCTTCCTGGTGTTACCTTTGCAAAGCCTAGTTTTGGAGAATGGCATCTGGCTCCCTTGAATGATGTGGAACGTCTTTTGAAACAGGTCCACCGTTAGAGAGCCATGTGTGACTAGAATCATGAGAGATGGGCACTGAAGAAAGTTTCTTAGTTTTCAAGGCTTGTGACCCATGGAAAAGACGTGCCACTCAAGAATAATACTGCTGTACTCTACTCATAATAAAACGTGGCCACTGAAGGATGTCAAGGTTGTGCTTTGGATTCCTGACTGGGTCAGGAAGCAATGCTTATTCAAAATGACCTTGAAAACACATATTTGGAGTCAAAGGTGGGAGAGGGTGTGAGTTTAGCAAAATCTCCACTTGGGAACTGGTGAAGTGTCACTTTTGAGCAGGGACAGTCTGGTGATGATGTCTGGGTTTTTTCCCTTCCTCTCCTTTCAGTTCAGTCAGAGGGGACAGAATGAAGTTCCAGTCAAGCTTTGGGTGGGGGAAGGGAGGGGAAGAAGACCACCCTCAGAAGATGTTCAGTTAGAAACCGGAAAAAGTATGGGGCAGCTTATTGGAAGTGTAAATACAGAACTGAATCCCTTCGGGAGGGGAAATGAGAGTAAAATGCTGAAGTTTCTGCAGAAGATTCACTGAAGCAGCGGGAGGTGGGTGAGAAGGGGGTGGGGGATACAAGTAGTAATTTGAGGTTCTTTATATTCTATGGAAGAAAATACTCATGAGTAATCTTTTCCCTAAATACAAGAAGAGTCACACACTCCAAACAGCCCTGCCGGTTACCAACAAGTTTCTCTTTTCACTTCCCATTAATCTCTCCCACAGCCCAGCTCCTACAGCCAGTAGAGCCTCAAGGCGGAAATCCCCATAGAGGGACCCCAAGTGAAGGACTGTGTGCAAAAGGGAACTAGCCATGAGATCCTACCAGTTTTACAAAGGTGACCTGGACAGAGCAAGTGACCTGTTTGAGGCCACTCAATAAAATTCTCAGAGTCACTGCTCTTCCTTAGCATCAAGAGGCAGACACATTGACCCAGTTAGATCCTGATAAACTGGTGTTCAAAGTCAACTCTCACTACTATTTCCTTTTTATAGAATAAGAAGACTGTGATAAAGGATATGCCTTCTGATTTTAATTGAGGAAAAGGAAACTCCTTCTCCTCAACCCTAGGATCCAAGGCTTGGTGTGTTAGAGCATCTATATGGAATGGATCTTTGGCCAGAAGGTCACTCAGTTTATTTAATGGGCTCCTTCAAAGCACACTATCACCTAACACCAACCATGCCTCATCTATAGGAGGGGAGCACACTGAAGGGATTTTCCAAAGGACACGTGGCAGAAAGTTTTGAACCCAGGTAGTCTGGTTTCCGAGTCATACTGGCATCCATCACACATTGCTTACCCAGGCATTCCCTATCCGGATTAAGAATTCTGCTGAAGTATAGCACTTACAGTAATTCAGCAAAAACTGAGCTAATGGAATCCTTACCATCTACGACTTAATCCTTGGAGGCTTTTTCAAGTTATCCACAGAGCAAAAAAATCCTGCATCCCTGTTGTGGAAGGGGAGGGAGGTAGAGGTGAGTCCCTGCTTTTCATGCTCCAAGACAGCTGTGTTGCCTTTACTGTCTCCCAGGGACTGATCTTAGGACAGCATGGTTCACAGTTGCTAATGGACCAGAAGCTTCAAGGGCAAAAGGAGAGGGGCACGCAAAACCTATTTTACATCTCTGTTTACCTCAACAAAGTTGTAGAGTGAGTGATGATCGTTAGGAAAAAGAAAAGACCTTTCTTCTGCAGTTGTTATGCTATCCTGTGTACATAACGAGTCAGGGAGAACTCTAAGACAGCATTTTTAAAATGCCAATTAATTTTAGCACAAATCTGAAAGGAATTTTGTAAAGAAAGGAACTGCTACGATTACGAAAATTACTAAGAATTCCACTGCATATTTTTCCCCTTACGTGGGTCAAGTCAAGTTCACGGTGCCATATTCTTTAGACACATGCAGGCTGTTAAACTTCCTTTGAATATTTCTTCCAGCATGTGTTCAAAGGAGCAGTCACCTTCACCCATATGTCCTGAGTCTCATTTCAGACTCTGAGTTTTGCTCAATCTCCCGTTTGAAAAGAATGTTGCGAGCAGGAGCCTGGATTTTATTCTCAGATCAGCCTTTAATTAGCATGTGAGTCTGGACAGGCCCCTGGGATTCCTTTTACTCCTTAACTTCATCTGTAAATGAGGACAGCGGCATATGTGTTCCCCATCCCATTCTGGGTCTAATATGGTTAAGATGCTCCCATTTCACTTAAATTCTAAAAACCAAAGAAGAAAAGCAGTCAGGACCCCCCCCCCTTCTACAGAACTACTCCAAACTAGAGATACAGAGGCTGCGATTTTGTAACTTCCTGAAGGATCTCTGAATCACAGAGAGCAGATCACATTACTTTAAGTAGACTGCAGGGCTTAACGGTGTTTTCTTATACTCTAATTCCCAGAAAAGTGGTAACCAGGTTGCAGCAAGAGTCCACATAACATTCTGACAAGGTGCTTTCACACATATGACCTCATGTCTCTCTTGCCGAAACCCTAGGAAATCAGTTGTGCTCTCGTTTCAGTTTTATGGATAAGGAAATAGAGGGGTCAGCATCATTTCATGATTTTACTAGTTTAGCTAGATTCTCTGCTCATCAAAAACACCCCTAGATTCCAGACTTTCTGGTGAAACGGAAATTTGCTAGAGATGCTATGGCTTAGAGGAAAGGATCATAAAATGTGTGAGAGAGAAGACACCCGAGAGAATCCAATCCCTATTCCATGTTGTTGGTGTGCTTGGAAAAGTGTTGAGACTGAACTACCAGCAGGCTGACCCAGTCTTGTTCCCATGGCCTTCAACTTGATTCAATGACACAGAACAAGTTCTGTGTGACATAGTAAGGGCCATTAGCACTGCCTCGCTGAGTCATCTAATCTTCAGATTAAACATCTTTAATTTGGGCAAACAAAACATCTGCAGTACATTCTGCAAATCCCCACCAACCTGTCCACTTCCTGCAGAGATCCTATGTGGCTCCTATTCCTAAATGTGGTACTGGAATTGTTCTTCCTGAGATCTGCTGATGACAACAGCTAATAGTTACTCGACACTTCTCTATAACTATACCAACTATAACTATACCAACTATACCAACCTTCTCTATAACTATTACGACTCTCATTTTCCAGATGAGAAAGAAAAATCAGCACACATGAATGGAAATGGTGGCCCCAGGACTGATGCCACCATCTCACCACTCAATCCCATATTCTTTTCAAGTAGCCTCTTAATAACCACACACATTTATAAGCACTTGCTAGCCTGCCAGGCACCATTCTAGATGCTTTCCACAGGGGAGTCATTTCATCCCCAGAGCAACCCTGTGTGAAAAGAATAAGCAGTGTGCATGTGTACAAGTGAAAACGGGAGCATAGGGGTTGACTCGGCCAAGTTACACAGCCAGGAAATGGAAGAGCCCACATTTGAACCCAGATGATCTGGGCTCCAGTCCATTTTATTAACCACCAACCTGTCGAAGCTTATTTGGTGTTTCAGCAAGGCAGCCAATGAAATATACAATTTAAGAAAGAGAGCAGGTTTCAGTGACTGTGTGAACTTTCACCAAGGTTAAGCAGGCAGTCACTGAGTATCAGCACGGAAACTATTTCCCAGCTGTGTGACCTCAGACAAGTTACTTAACCTCTCTGTCTCCCGTGCCTCACCCAGAAAGCGGTGACAACTTTCAAGACTGAAGTACCATGGAATCACAGGTGATGTGCTTATCAAATCTACAGATGACATAAAGCTAGTCTAGATTATGATTAGACAGATAATGATAACAGGAAACACAGAGGCCAGTATTTCAGAGATCAATATTTAGTATTAGCTGCTGTTATTTTACAATTGCTATCATCATTATCATTTTACAATTACCCTATTCTGTACATACATAGTTGGATCCCAACGCTAAGCAGGTGTGTTAACCTGTCGATCAACATTAGATTTCACCATCCTTTTAGCCTATTGTGTGAGCTCCATATGGGCTCTCTTCCTGGTATCACCTATACTTTGTAGCTTCATATCATCTGCAGCTTTGGTAAGCACCAGTCACTTCCATGGGTTGCTGACAAGATGCCAATTAGGAGAGAGCTGAGGTGGGAACCCTGTGCCGACACACAAGCAACCTCCTTTTAGATGGACAAGTGATGGCTCCTTTTGGGTACAGTTGTTCAGCGATCAATTCATCAAAATGTTCTGCTATTTGGGCTCATTTCCCAAGCTCAGTCATAAAAGCACCATCTGAAATTCAATGAAATGCTTTCCTAGTATCCAGAAATACAGCAACAAAATTAACAGTAACCATCTAGAAGAGGATGGCGAGGAAGTAGCAGCTGTTGGATCCTAAGGGGTAACTTTCCAAAGTTATAGAACTTTGAAACAATGCAAGTTTGAAAACCTATTCTGAATTTCACCTAGAATTCTTATCAAATGTTTTGGTTTGAAGGTCTGATAAAGGCTGGCTCATCTTCCTTTTAGTAACTTGCCTTTCCTAAAGCCTTAGGCATTACTGCTAGGGTTCTACCTTTCACCCTTGTAAGTTCTCCATTCTGGGATGTCATTTTTCTGCATCAAGAGCTTGAATTTATTTAGAATAACTTAGGTTCACTTTTATGCCCATCTTAGGCTTTAATTCCCATCTGTCAGTGTTTACACTACCTGTTTCAGTCTGACAACCTCTTTGATGGGAGAGAGAAGTTGAGCAGCTTTTTGTTTTCTCTCTGCTATTTATTAATGTTACTCCACTAACCCAATTTACCTGCGGATATCATGCTTATTCTTATCCTGCCCCAAACATGTTTTCTCAGGCACTTTGCATAATTTCTAGCTCATTTAGTCTTACAGTTCTACATCTAAAATCTCTCTTGTTCGTATTTCTTTTCAATAAGTTGTTCTTTCATTCATTATATTTATCCCATGAAAATTTGAACTGTTATATGACCCAGCAATTCTGCTCCTACGTAAATACCTGAAGAGCACAAAAACATTAATTCAAAAGGAAACCTGTACTGCTGTGTGCATTACAGCACTACTACAATAGTCAGGATACAGAAACCCCCTAAGTTTCCACACAAATGGATCAAGAGCTGTGGTATATGTACAATAAAATACTACTCAGCTATTAAAGATAAACTTCAGAAAATCTACCTTAGGACACAGGAGAAATTGTTCATGCACAACGATGTTCATTGCAGTGTTACTTTTAAGAGTGAAAAAGTGGGAACATCAACAAAGAAACACTTAAGTGTCATCTCTGACCAAATATTATGAAGCCAATAACATAATATTGATGAACCATATCTATTCAGATAAATACTAAATAGCATATATGTACATATATATTATATCTCAGTGTAAAGGAAGTTATCATAATAAAACCAAATATTAATGGCAACGGTCACTCAATAGAATAAAACTCCCTTTTACTTGTCATTTCCAAGTTCTCTATATTAAACATGTTACTTCTATATGTAAGAGAATCTATTTAATAGTTGAGCTCAACAGAGAATGTCTCCAATACCATCTCATCAGATTCATTAGCTGTCTTTCTCCTTCCCTAACCCAAGTGAAGGGCCATGTGCTGTTGTTAAAGAGAATTCCATTTTCCACAGCACCCCAACTCCCTAAACTTGGGTTTTAAAATTTCAGGGCCTGAGACTTTATACCAACATTTAATACTTTATACCAACATTTAGAACACTGGCCTTCCCCAAGTCAAGAAAATAGATCTCTCCTTTCTCAATTCAATGTTGATATTTTTGTTCTCACCAAAAGTTTCCATCATTTTCACTTTGCCAACCAACTTCTCCCGAATGTCAAACCTGAGCTCAAAGTCACAGTGCCCCTCACTGCTTTTTTTGGGAGATAAAATTACTCATTGTTCTGCTCCTATCATGAACTAAAATGTAAACACACAGAGCAGGAAGAGTGTCTCACATTATGCTTGGTACAAAATGGTCCCTGGGGGTACTACCCTGCTCAGCCAACAACTACTCTGTACTGGGCCACTCATCTCTGGGTCAGTTCTGCAGGGTGCAGCTGCCACCTCTCCCCCACTCAGTCCACTCTCGACAAGTAGGACACTTCATATGTGTGCAATTGGTCACCATTATCAGATGCTTCCACATTCACGTCACTCTAGCAATTACTCTGTGAGGGAGCCAAGGCTGGAGGAAACTAGAGCACAGAGAGGTAGAGGGACTTTCCCAAGGTCACAATGGGCCGAAGTCAGCACTCCAGCTGTGGATCATTCCAGTGAACTTCCTCTGGGTCAAAGGAAGTCATGACGATAAAAGCTCTTGCATTCTAACATGCACTGCGGAAATGCAAGGGAACTAGGAATGAGAAGGTGTAACCTCTGCTTCCCATGGCAGGTGTGGCTTAGCTGTGGATCTAGAACCCAGAGCAGAGCCCAGAGTTCTTCTGACCTCTGTACAGGGGTGATGTAGAGCAGGATTTACCTAGAATCAAGAATCCAGCTAAGCAGTCTCATCTGAACCCCTCCATCCTACAGACTCCCATTCCCAAGGCCGGTCCTTCAGTCTCCCACATCTTGTTCCTCTGGGTTTGCCTCTAACCTTGGATGTACTAATGGATCAAAAATGCTTACGGCACACAAACTGTGTCACTCGGGAATTGGAAGTTCCAAAACATTTCCTATTTTTGTCCTCAAGGTTACCCTATAATTCTCAGCACTTAGTTCCCAAGGTTATGCTCATATCTTTATGTCAGGAATACCATGTGTTCATATTCAGATCCAAAATCATCTTCAATTCCCTTGAATCACTTTTTCCCCTTATAAATTACATTTTGTGGATTTTTTCTGGCTTTTACTCAGTTTTATTCACCAAGGGGATTTATTAGTAAACCTGTTGACAGCAAGACTAACCTTGGGCCTGCCACTCACTTTCACAAACATGATTTCAAGATTTATTCTCGTCTCTGCTTGGTCAGCAGAACCAATGGAGTGGGAGGCATGGGCTATTTTAGAAAACAACTTGGGATTTTGAGTCAGATAGTCCTCATTTCAAACACTGATCCTGCCTGCCACTATCTCAGAAGTTGAGAGTCTGCTCCATTTCTGAGCCTCAGTTTCCCCAATAGCTAAATGAGACCAAGGAGCATACTGATCTCCTAGGGCAAGTTCAAGTATGAAATGAAACCACTCACAGAAAGACTGTGCTATGCACCATGCACTCATAGAAAGTGCTTGGTGCCTTCTGGGGAATGAGTAGGACAGCAGATAGTTGTCAGGAGTTTGAAGTCCTTGATGCAGTTTGCTGGATCCTCAGAAGCCAGACGAAGGGCTCTTGTAAGCTGTGTGAAGGCTCTGGCAGTACTTAGGTGGGCAGCACAGGCTTTAAAGATAGGTCTGGTCTCATCAAATTAAGAAGGGTAGTGGGGGTGTCAGAGGAATGACTCAGGAATACAGAGCAAGGATGAGCAGGTGAGGGCTTGGAGGAGCAGGTTGGATGAGGAGGTGTTTTAGTTCTGGGATGAAGACGAGGCAAGTGAGTCACTCATCACAGGTGCAAAATGTAAGGTCTAAAAGCTTAGGAGTCATAAAAAAAATTAATACTTTAATGGATTGCTTTAAAGATGGGAATGAATGCCAAAAAAAAAATCCCTGAAGAACTTATCAATACTTTAACTAAGGTTATACTGAAAGGAGAACCGATGGCGAAGAGAGAGTGGAGCAGTAGTTTTTAAATTTTGGAAGTGACGGGCCCGTTCAG
Source organism: Uropsilus gracilis (assembly GCA_004024945.1). Taxonomy (NCBI): domain Eukaryota; kingdom Metazoa; phylum Chordata; class Mammalia; order Eulipotyphla; family Talpidae; genus Uropsilus; species Uropsilus gracilis. Next base: position 12,527 of record PVHY01001816.1, read on the forward strand.
AATTTAGTGAGCATGTCTGAGCTGCTCGGAAATGTGGAGGCACACGCACACAAAGAAATGCCTGCAGCTTCAAAGCTCATGGGCTACCTCAAATTATCTATAGACCCTTGGAGAACTGGCTTAGTATTATCCAGAGAGTGAGAAAAAGAGAGAGACAGACAGATACACCCCAGGGTAGTATGGGGTAGGAAAAGGAAAGAGAAAGGACCACCTTACAAGTTGGGGTACCAGGAAATGCTGAAGGCTGGTTCTGGGAGTCATGTCCTTAGAAATGTACACACCTGACATTAAAAACAAAACACCTCCTCTTCAGGAATTGTAGTTTTGAGATTTTATTCACAGGTGAAGGGTAATAACTGCAAAGTTTTTTAATTTATGAACAGTGAAGCTTTGGGGTTATACTACTATACTATGGAGAGATACTATAGAGAAATGAATTTCTACAGCAAAGAGGCCATTAGGACAGATTTTCTTACACTTTCTATAGGGCAGAGATACATGCTATCTTCAGAATTATTGATATGTACATACATAGAATTACTGATATTTACATACATAGAAACACCCCACCCCACCCCCATGCCGGGAAATAACATTGAGTTGAAACTTTTCTCAAATAGGTTCAGAGAGCCAACCAGAACTCTGCGAGGCAGTTGGTGCAGGAAGGATTTTTATTCCTCCATGGAAATGGACAGGGGCAGAGAGCAATAATAACCTCCCGTCAAATCTGCACAGTCTACAAGACACAAACGATCCACCATGGGTGTATGAAAGAAAGGAGGTGAATATCCTTTCTTTTCCCTCCTGCTCTTTTAGACCATGCAGGATTATCTCTGGTACCCACTGTGGGGAAATGCAACCAGAGGAGAAACCATTCTCATTCTGGACAGGGCTGATCTGCCCAGTGCCTGGCATGGAGATGCTGCTCTTTGTGCAGTTCAGCGGCTGGGCCTGGTTCCTTCCCTGCTGAGTTCTCTTTATTCCAAAGAAACTGTGAAAAGCAAGCTGCCTCTTCTCAGGATGGAAAAGATGCCTATTATCATTGACGCCTATGAGGTGAGCAGGAGGCTGGGGCACAGGGAGGGAGGGAAAGAGGTTCAAAGGGTTTGGATTTTATAAGGTCAACTCCACAGACCTCTGAAAATAGGCAGACTGGGAAGGGATTCGGCAACCAAACATACTTCTAATTAGGACAATACTATTCTGGATAACTGGTCTTCTTCTAAGAATTCTATACCCACCCCCCTTCTTCTTCCTTGTCCTATCCCCCAACCCTTTGGAGAAGGATTCCAAGTATTTTGAAAGGCCCCCTTGGTTGCCCTGGGGTGCTGAATCAACTCTCCTTTGCAGGCAGCCCCAATCCTTGCTGACTCTGCATTTACCAGGCAGACTGGTGGTCACAGACAGGATGAAATCATCGTAACAGCACTGCAGACGCCTCATGAAACAAAACAACGCGAAAAATCAAACGCTCAGAAGCTTGTGTGCGTGTGCGTGTCATAGACATCAATCCCTTCCTCATCCCCTTGCTCATCTATATCCAGAATATTCACAGGGAACAGGCCTGCACAGATTTACCCATCAGATTTTGTCATCTTTCTTCTCATGGTTTATATTCCCGCTTTCAGAGTTACTGAAGATCACTAATCTCTTGCTCTCAGGGCTCAAGATGACCACTTGGAGTCTGGAAAATTACAAAATGAAACAAATCCAACCCTGTGCCCTCTTCCACAGCAGCAGTGACGCCAATTATATTACATTTTAACCCCAGGCCTGGGCTGCTGAGACTCCAGACGCTGGAGACAGGGTGGCTGGGACCGCTCAGGGGCCAAGGGAAACCCTCCCTTGCCACAAACTATCTTTCTTTTTGGATGTCTTCCTCTCTGAAGTTTTCTATTATCTCCTCCTTTGGATAAGGCACAAAGACCTCCATGGAGGGGGAAGTTGGCAAGAGACACACCACACGGATAGAATGTGCTCACTCCTCAGCCTTGTGAGGTATCTGAGGAATGAGTTGTGGAGAACTGTGGAGAACGTGTGAGAGGACACTCAAGTTTCAAGGTGGGGTGCCGATAACCTGCAGGCACTCTGGTAGAGGTACCCAATGGAAGGACACATGGTTCGCTCTGGCCTGTAGCTGTTTATGGCTTCGGACTCCTCAAAGGAGTTCTCACCTATACACTAGAAAAATAGTGATACTACAATCTGGATGTGAGTATTCCAAGTTCTGGTGAGAGACCTTAGTGTCAGCTTTTTAATCTTAACCTGAGAATCTGGAAAAAGGATGAACAGAATGAGTGGCACGTGCCTGAGGCTTAGTGACATCACCAAGTGCATCAAAGCTGGGTGGGCAGGGCCTGGGTGGGGGTGGGGGTGAGGGCCTCGGGGTGGCTTGTGGTAAACTCCTCCTGCCTTGTTCTTTATGAAAGCATGCTATCTACCTTCTTCTTGGTGAGAATTGCTAATGCTGGACATCCTGAAGTTTTCCTTTAGCTACTTTATTAAAAAATAAAATGCAATTCTGTTTTCTGTCACCAGTGAGCTTGGTTGCTGTGGAGGTTGAATGGTGGCCCCTCGAAGATATATGACCCCCTCCAAAGATGTTGTCCTAATCCCTGGAACTTAAGTATGTGACCTTATTTGAGAAAAAAAGATCTTTGTAGAGGTCATTAAGTTAAGGATCTCGAGAAGAGATCATCCTGGATTCAGGTGAAGCTTAACGTGTCTTTATGAGAGGACAGATGCTGGCAGATGCTGGCATTTCTTTGCCCCCTATACTACCTGTCACTTGCTCTTGAATTTTATTATAAGCTTTTTCACCTTCTGGTTTGTCCTAAAAATTGCTTTGAGTATATAGTCTTCCCTTAGCTGTAGTTTTAGTTAATCAACAGAGGCCCAAAAGACATTACTTATGAGATAAATGGACACACACACACACACGTATCTAGATAACATTCACATACTGTATTGTTATGATGCTATGATTTTTATTTTAATACTGCTAATCTCTTACTATGTTTAAAAGTTAAGCCATCACAGGTATGTCTGTACTGGAAATTGCATAGCATATATAGAGTTTATAAGAGAAAATACTGCGTAGTTTCATACTATGTATTTGGGTTTTAGGCATTCACCAGCGGTCTGAGGAGGTGCTCCCTGTAGATGAGGGGGAATACTGTATTCATTTTGTATTCTCATTGGTTTACTCTTCCTTTTTGAAGTGATTTGTTTTTCATTTTTAATTCTTGGGTTCTGTCATCTCATTTTAAAGTTCACGTAATTATGGCTGATGTTGGATTCTTTCCATGTTTTATATTACTTCCTTACTGTTTTTCAGTTCACTTGGATGTAGGCTACAGTTCTGAATTATTGCAGAGCCCTACCTTTCTGGCATTCTGCTCCTTACTTTGCTTTATCTCGTGACAACACTGGATGGGATTTGACCTCATGACTTTCATATTGCTCATTTTCACTTGAAATTCATTTTCCTGAACCTTTAGAACACGGCATGCTTCTAATTTTACGAAACGCTCTCTTTTTTTTTTCATGTGCAGTTTGGATGTGTGACAGTTTACTTGCTGTAAGGTCCCATTTTCAGTGCCCTTCAGGCATCTTTCCCCCTAAATCTCGGTTCAATTTGATTTCACTCCCCGCAGCTCCTCAGCACTGGGCTGTCCTGGTAGGAGGAACTGGCTGTTAGTGCCAGAGACCACAGCATCTCCAGATCCCAGGGCCCCTGAGGCCGCTCCTCAGCCACTCTCACCCCGCTGTCACTGTCAGCAGCTCCTCTCATACCTGCCCTCCAAGCTTTCCAGATTGCTCTTCAGGGTTTTCCTTATTCTAAAGTCAGTCCACTGTACCCTGGAGCTATCCTGTCACCCAGTTTTGTCCTTGTCCTGGGTATTTGGTCTTGGTCTCCAGTTGCTCTGTAATTATAGGTGGTTCTGAGAGATTAAAAACCACACTGCTGCCCAGGCTGTCTTCCCAGAAGATCTCTCGGAAAACTTGCTGTTTGCCCAAGTCTCCTTCTGGGCCCTCATGACTAATAGCATGGATCTCTAGTGCCTCTTGGTGAATGGTGACTGGGTTTGGGGACAGAAAAGTGAGAGATTATAGGAGAGGTCTCTAGCCACACCTAGGGGACAATAACTCAAGCCCAGGAAAGAGCACTCATGATTAAGATGACTGTGAGCTTCATCTGCATCAATTGTCGAGGCTTCTCTCATTTAAAGGACTAAGAAACCCATTCTAGTGAGGGAAAACTTCCAAAGGAAAGAACTGTCTAGTGGGATTAAAACATCAAGTAACTATGTCAAAGACGCTCAGACTCTCATGCTCTTCCCACGCCTCCTACCACCAAACTTAAGATGGCCAGATACTAACACAGTGGAATTTTTAAAAATTCACAAAAAATTGAGTGACTCAGCCTGTATGCTAGACAGCTTAGGAATCCCAGATCATGGTGAAGATCTCCCCAAGTGATTCTTTGCTTAGTGATGAACTCAGAAATGAGTTCTTTGAGTGACAAATGAGTGACAACTCAAAGAAATACAGTGCTCTCTGTCACAGATATCTAGGTAAATATGATGCTCCATGCTAGTCACAGGTGCCACAGATGCCTGGGAAGAGGCATCATGGCTTACCTCAGGTAGCTCTACAAAGACATGAGGTGCCACACGAGACCTGCAGGAGTGACTGGACTTGCTGGAGCTGTAACTTGGCTTTTTTGCTTTGAAAAGTCTCCTCTCTCATTAGTTTTGTCTGGTTGGAAGACCTGACTCATCCCTGACATGCTGATCTCCTTGGAGGAGGCCACCACCTAATAATTTTTAAAAATGGCGTTTTTAATGTAGCCCTTGGAAACTTTGCAAGCAATGTATTGATTTGAAATACTTGCGCTGAATTACTGAGCTTTGGCCAAGGGGAATAAATCTTTCCCATTCCCCATGTCTATTGCCAAGTGCCGCTTCCAGGAAGAAATGACTGTCCTTTCTGGAAATGAAGCAAAAACTCAAACATTGTATCACCTTCCCTTTGCCTCACCCCTCCCTCTTCTCTCCACTTGCAATTCACTGACAAAAGCACTTTACATTCATTGCTCATTTGCCTGAATAGGCATCCGAATTAGTAATGCCCAAATTAGTAATGCCTGACTGAGGCGGCTTCCTAAATAATGAGGCCTGATCGTCCCGGCAAAGCTGGAGGCCGCACAAAGCAAGCCTGCAGCTCTTCATTAGGTTAAACACTCTTCCGGTTTTATGACCAAACCTTCCCCAACAGACCTGGATGTATACGTTGAACATAGATGCTGTTCACTGATGCTAGAGATTAACAAGACCAGGCGCCAAAACTGGGGTAGGAGGGTGGGGAGTGTGGAGGAGAGGGGGACCTGTGCTGGAGAGTCCGACGCACACGCCAGGATCGACACAGCCACTTCCTGACATCTGCTGTTTCTTTCATTTCAGTCTGGGGTGATCATCTCACCTGGCGGTGTTCCAGGGGAATTCCCATCATTACCAGCAAAACACAGCTTGCTGTAACTGCTCGGCACTCCTCTGTCCATCTCTTCATCCCACTCATACAACCCCCTTGACTGATGAGATACCCCCTTTGCCCTGCATCTCGCGCTGGGTGCAGGTGCCATCAAGGTGGATGGCATTCAGGTTTTAAAGTCTAGTAGTGAAGGAATTAATGGGAAGAGACACTGGCAGACCAGTCCATTAGTGCATAATTGGGAAGACCTCTTGAACTTCGAATGGGGTGACATTATTTCCTGGCAGAAGCAATAGCAGATATAGATAGAAAGGCTTGGACGCGTGAAAGAGCAAAACCAGTTTGGGAAACTTTCAGTAAGACTAGAACATGAAGGTGAAAAGTATGTGAGCTTGTGTTTAAGTGAGGGCTGAGAGGGATAAAGTAGCTCCACATCGAGGTTTATTGGGCATAGCAGTGTCCCACACTTGCCCCTACCATCCCTGTCTAAACCTGCTATTCCTGGTCTCATCTGAGAATTCCATTTCTCCTCCTCTCCTGGCCAGTCACTCTTGTCTACAATTTCTCGCAAACCCTTTTCTAAACTGTCAGCAAACGTTACTCACTCTGCCTTCAGATAATATCCAGAATCTGACCACTTTCATCACCTCTACAGATCATTTTAGTCCCAGCCACCTCCATCTCTGACTGTTGTTACTGGTCCCAAACTGGTCTCCCAACTTCCATCCTTGATTCTCAACGTACCAGACAGAGGGATCCATTTAAAATATGTGACTCTTGTGCTAACAGTTTACACAATGTTAATGTTATTCTCTAATCAAAATCCACCCCCATCTTCTCATTTCACTCAGAATTCACTTAAAATTACCTTTAAAGTCCAGCTCCCCTGTCTGAGCCTGCCTCCTCCCATTTTCCACCTGCCTCATTTTGCTCCAGCCACACTGGCCTCAAACTTGCCAGACACATTCCTACCTTTGCACATGCTGTTCCTTTAGCTGCAGTAGTCTTCTCCAGATACCCCTACTTCCCTCAAGTCTTCCCTGGGACTGTTCTCTGACTCATTCTTTTTCTTGCCTTATTTCTTATTTTTTAATTCCTTAGCATTTATCTCGATCTAATGTCTATGTCACTATTCTATTACTCATTTTCTTCATTAGAGTGTAACAGATCTTTCTATTACTGCAATATCCCTGATGCCTCAAGCAGTTTCTGATACATAGTAGGTATAAAATAAGTATTTTTTAATGAATGGAAAACTTTGCTCTGTGAAGGAGAGACCATGTAACATAGTGCTTATATGTAAGTGTGATCTGAGAGCCAGGCTTCCAGGGCTAGAAGCTTGGCCCCCCAGCTTACAAGCTGTGTGTTGCTGGGCAAGGTACTTAGATTTATACTTTGGTTTCTTCAATGGGTAAAATAAGGATGCAGGTAAAACTATGTAACAGGATCTATCTTGGAGAGTTGTGAGCATTGAGCATGTTGAAAAGTATATATGATGCTCAGCAAACTACCTGGCAGAGATTAAGCAATGGATAAATGTTAGCCATTCTTAGGAAGGGCCTTGTCTGCTCTACTGAGGAGTTTAGACTTTATCCCATGGCGACATGGAGGCACTGAGCAAGGGAGCAACATAATCAGACATTGTTTTCAAAGGATCTGCCCCAGCTGCAGAGTGAAGGGTGAGTCAGAACAGGGCTAGTCTGGTACAACCCAACTGAGAAGGCTCTTGTGGAGACGGAGATGACAAATATCGTCAACCTGAACTAAAGCAGAAGGAATGGAGGAAGAATGAGCTCAAAAGGTTCTGGAGGTGGAACTGGCAGAACTAGGAGACTGACTTCGTGTGGAAGAAGCAGCTGGTGACAAAATCCAGGTCTCTGATTCCTGCAACTAGATGGTGATATCCATCTACTGAGCCCACAGAGGACTGATGGGGTAAAAAAATGTATTGTTTTGTTTAATATGAGGTGAGTATGGGATAGGGAGGTAAAGAGGCCCTGCAGGCAGATGTAGACATGCACCTGGTGTTTGAAAGGAAAGATCTAGACTAGATATGAAAAATATAGGAGCTAGCACACTGATAACAGACAGCTGAAGCCACTGGATCAGATGAGCTTTCTTGGGGTAAACAGTTAAGAGGTAAATTGTGTAAATAGAGATGCCTCTGAAGGAGCCACAACAGAAGGCATGTGAGAGAAGAGTGACATCTGCAAGCCAAGTCAGAGTGAGACTCAGGAAGCAGCTAAACATACCACATGCTGTGGAGTCAAGATAAGCAGGACCAAGATACATCCAGGGATTCAGCATGTGGTCATCCTGGATCACACAGAGGTGGAAAAGGTTGGAGATCAGGTCAGTGGGCTGCAGAATTGAGGGGAGGTGAGGATGTGTGTGGATACATCAAAAATGCGGTTGTGATGGAGAAAGGAATAGGGTAGTAGTGAATAGTAATGCAGAAACCAGGCCGGTTTCTCTTAAGATAGAAGGGAACTAAGTCATCATGAAAGAGGTTAGTGGACAGAGGACAGAGCAGACAGCTGGGAAGCTGGGATAAAGCAGCTAGAGCTGAGGCATAGGCCCCATCTACAGCAGGGGAATGCTTGCACCATGACTGGCGAGGGCAGTGTGCTCAGGCATGAATGCAGACAGGCTGAAGAATGCAGAGAGGCTGAAGAATGAAGAGTGTTGCTTGGGCCTTGTGAAGGAGTGGGGCAATTTTAAGTTAGAAAAACAAGGTGCCTGATTACAGTAAGAGCCCAGAGAGAAGGGGAGCCCTGACTGGGGGTAAAGACTTGATGAGTACTCCAGCAAGAGGAGCGTATCATTAACAAAGTAAACACAACCCATTCTCTTCTGGAAATGCAAAAACACCAAGCTCCACAAGCAAAACCACACCAAATGGTGAGATGACATGGTGCTCCCAGACAGTCTTCCTTTAAGAACCATTTTCATGGTCCCTTCTATTCAAACCCTTATGCTCCCCATTAATAGCACACAGAACAGGAAAATCACTCCCATGAGAAAGGCATTGTACATTCTAAGTTGTGATTCCCCTTCCCCCATCCTATATCTTTCCTTCCACAGTCACACCCTTGCTGATCCAAAGACACCCCCCCCCCACAACTAGTGAACCCTGGCTTCTCACTGCAGTGACTTTCCCCCCACCTTTGGCCGCTAAAAATCAGTCCTCCTAAAGAATTTGCAACTAAACCATCCTTTCCATAAAGCCTTCTCCATCTGTCCTCTTGTCTTTCCTGCTTCCAGGGCAGTGAAGCTATACATAGAATTTCCAGAACACATCATTAAATTAAATGTATCGCTACATATGCCTCCCCCCCACGGGGCCATGCACTTGCATGCAAGTTCATTTGTTTTAACCTTGTGCCCCTATCGCCACAATGGAACCTGTCTGGGAAGTGCTCGTGTCTGTGCTGGTGTGCTGGTGGGCTCAGGTGTGTTGTTTGTGGTCAAGGACAGAGTCAAAGACAAGTCCTTGATAAATAATAGTGATTTGTGTATCACAAAGGAATGTATTCTCCAAGTGTTGGTTTTCTGGCTAAAAGAGCACATACTGGTTGGGTAGCTCCTGCACTCATTAGTGGAAATTGGTTCTTGGAGTTTTGAGATTAGGCCAGTGCAGTGGGCATGCTGGGCCCTAATCAAGTGACTTATTTATCAATTCTTCTTATGTTTTTCTTGTTTGATATTTTCCTCTCATATTATATATATATGTATATGTATATTTCTTTTCTCATTATTAACTCCCATTTCTTGAGCTTCCACAAGACAACAGAATAGGATCTACTAGGAGTAGATCCACCCCACGTAGGATCTCTTTGTTCTGCTTCTAAGAGAATAATTCTTGCCAAAATTACTTCAGGCACTGAAAGAGAAATCATAATTGAGATTTTACTATATATCTGGTGCGTTGGAGATACTATCTGCTTGGTCCGCACCATAGCTCTGGGTGCATAGAGATCATTGGTCCTGTAACAGGCAACATGGCCAAAAGGGCAGAAAGATGAATTGAAGCTCTTGAGTCCAACAAGTGGAGGAGCCAGCACTAACAGTCCAGTCTAGCTTGAGGCCAAAGCTCAAGTTCCCCCACCATGTCCAAGCACATCTCCAGATGGTTCCAAGGCTGGAGATGACAGCCCTTTCCCCCACTGTGAGCATGGTAATACCATTTGTTATCTTTGGCTCTGACTTCTAACATCTGAATTCTAAATGGGTTGGGAGTCCAATGAAAGGACAGAGAGAAGCTGGCAACTGTTAAAGCTTCCACTTGCAACAGAGAAATAGCAAAGGCAGGCAGAAGACAGTTCAATTTGAATGACTTAATGCTATCGAATTGTCAACTACAGTGTGGACCTGTAGCTGACAAGCTGCCACACTCTCTCTAACTCAGGCTCAGCTCCCTGACACCTCACCAGGCTTTGGCTCAAATGGAAAATGATAGCTGACCTGGGGCATGCAGAGGGAGAGGCAGGAAGACCAGCGAGGCTTCCTATTCCCTGCTCATCAGTCTGTACAACCAGAGGTCTCTCCTCTACTTAATAAAACCAAAAATGGCTGGGGAGCTGAGTCCCAAGAACAAGGCTATGCATTTTTTAAAGACAAAGCAGACTGAGTTTCTCCTTTCTCAATCATTTTCAGAGGCTGCCCAGCCCTCCTAAGCTTCTGCCTAGCTTGGCACATGGCCCTCTGGCAGACCCAGCTCCAGCTATTACAGAGGGGCTTTCAGTACCCAGAGGTCCTGCTCCCTTGACCTCTGTATGGAACACCCGTTGGCCTGGGGAGGGCTGATTCTGATTTCCACTCAAAGCAGACTCGTATTCCTCAAGTGACACCTTCTTTGTGAAGTTTATGATGACATACTCCAGGAAGGACCGGAAACTTTCTCAGAGGGGGTGGAGCACAAAAACCACCTCTACTAAAAACAGCAGAAACTATAGCAGAACTACCACTGCCATCACTGTTCAGTTTCAAACCCCACAACAAGGACGGTGCGGGTGTGTCCACTAGACCCAGCATGCTGTTCTCTGCCCTCCAGCAGATGAATTTATATCTTGCATCCTGTTCACAAATATCCCCAAACTGAAGTCATCACAGCTACTCCACCCTTCACCTGAATATCCTTTCCCTCTGAATCAAACGGAGGAAAATGGATCTGTGATCTTACATGTGCCAACAGGGGCTTTCCAGTGCTTTCTCTTGTTTGGCCTCAACGATAGCCAGGTGGGACAGCGGGGTAGATGCTTATCATTCAGCTTAGCATTCAGAAAGGCAAGAGGCAAGGTGGATTAAAACTGTTCCAAGTAGAAGGGATGGGGGGGGTGATGGGGAATAGAACTGAGATCCCAGAGAACACCAAGGTCTGAGGGTCCTCAAAGACACAGTGCCATGTTCATGCACCTTTTACAACAGAGACATGGGGGGCCAATTGCCTTAAAGGATGACCCTGTTCCCTCAGGGTATTGTGGGCCTGGGGAGTCAGGGGGAAGCAATCAGACCTTGGGCCAGTTACCCTTGGCCCATTTTCATCAGTTGCCCAGCTTGGGAGGACTGAGGACACATACTGTGTCAGCCTGTTTACTCATGTGTAAAGTGGGAGCAACTATTTTTATCACACCCACCCGGCAGGGCTGTTGTGAGATCAGATGAGGTAACACACATGTGCTCTCCCACCACATACCAATAGGTGAGCTAAAACTGAAAGGGTCAGCGAGACTGTGGATGTGTGTGTGTGTGTGGGGGGGGGTAATTTGTTTAAGCATTTTTTCCCCAAAGATTAATCATTCACTCATTCCTCACTAGCCAGATAAGGCAAATGTCTTAGAAGGGTCTCAGTTTTCTTTCTTTTGGCTTCCCGTTACCATCCCTTCCATCCCCTTGAATAAATGCTAGGTCTATGTGAACTGATGGGTCCCCGGAGACTGAAGGTGCAAGCTTTCTTGTTGTTCCAGATCCTCTGCTTCCTTCTCCTTCTAACCTTGCTGAGCTTAACCTGCAAATACAGCATGAGGACCCTGCTCCTGCTATCAATGCTACCCCAAGGGCAGTTTGCAGCCTGCTTCCCAGGGAGGGCTTAGTGCAGGCAGAGGCAGGGGTTTCTACACAGCACTCTCCCCTTAAGTGGCCTTTGACCATATTTAACCTCTTTTCTAGATGCTTGGAGAAGTCTACTTTATTGGTTCAAGTCACTTTGTTAATTGTATTTTTCTAGGTAAGGTTTCCTTCAAGAAAAATGACATGAACTACACTTCATAAAGCTCCAAGAGCTGCTGGATCAAGGAGGGCCATCGACTGGAGCCACTTCGGCATGTGTGCCAAGTCACTGCCAGTCTCCAGAAGATGGTGTTAAACCCTCATGTAACTCAGGGAGCTGGGCTCAGGTCTCAAAAGTGACAGTGGGGTGTTTGGGGGTGACGTGTCCCATACTTTGGTGACCGTATTGATGGTATTTGATTATACGACATCTAATCTGAAAAGAAATGTATTTACTTGTCGGGTCTGAGATTTAATCATCTGCAGGTTGGACCCAAAATATTGCATTTTTAAAATAAGAATTGGTTTGCAAGTCAAAGAAAAGATAAGACATTTTAAATCAGCACTCCCCATCAGTTCTACCCTGGCAAACCATGGTGGGCATGCACCTAGATGTCTCTAAAAAAGATATGAATAAAACAGACACAACATTAAAAACCCCATTGAATGCAATTTAATCTTTCATTGGTTCCCGAGGGCGTTAGAGGAGCTCGGGATCACCATTATAAACATCAGCTGTCAACGGACGGTGCAATATGTAATGGACCAGTTAATAATAGCTTGGAAATTCACAGAAAATCAGATAATAGGGGTTTTACTGTAACTGGGATCATGAACGTGAATAGAATCGATGCATTTTCCCAAAGAGCCCACACCATTTCTAGGAAATAATTTGTGCTCTGTAAGGACGGGGCAGAATTTATAAGAAAGTGCTTGGTACTCTCAGGAAGAAAGGGACTATATAACTGTAAGTTGCTCTTTATTAATCAAGTTTTTATTTTGCAGATGTATTTCTTCACATTATTGTTGGTAGTGGCAAATCCTGGGCTCCAGGTCTATGACAGGCACTCCTTAAATGGAGTGGATGGAAGATATCTGCAGCCTTTCCTAAATTTGAGGGACAATAGGTGACTCTTGGAGGGGTGAGCACAAGAAATCTGCAAGGTCAAGGTCGAGCTGGGAAGGACCCTCTGCTTAGAGGGATTTGGGCAGGAATTACAGTTCTCAGCTCCGACTTGACAAAAGGGGAGCTGTGAAGGAGACAGGGTAGGAGGGAGTGAGAGGGAGGGAGCCAGATTCACACCACACTCGCCTCAGCCACCAAGGACAGAGTTTCTATGCTGTTTCATTAGAACATGAAACCTATTCTGTCGACTATGAGTCCGCTGTGAGCCAAAAAGAAGTTAGTTCACTTCCTTAGCATCTGGGGTCCCATAATTCTGAGTCATGGCCACATTAACTCTGCTACTGAAAAAGCAAGAGCTGAGCAACACAGCCAAGCCCACAGTTGCCAGTGCCTGGCTTGTCAGGCAGGGAAGTGGGCTCCTCTTAAGTGCAGGACAGAGGGTTGTGTGCAAGCAGGGGCCTGGAGGCTGGGGAAGCTGGAAAGGGGGGGTTGTTTTCTCTAATACTTGTAGGATTTAATTCTCCCCATTTGGGAAGGATGGAAAATTCTGATTTCCCCTGTCTTTTCTATAGCAATGTACCCCTCCATCTGGGGTGGAGGTGGGGGGGGGGACAGGTTAGCAATGGGTCATGGGCTCCTGGGTGGACAAAATCAGTCATCTGCACCACTGAACTGAGGGTGTGGGTTCAGAGCCCAATCCCCACCAACTCCTGGCAGGTTTCCTGGGGCCTCCTGAATGTCAGGGAGCTCCACTGCTCACTGGGGTGGCAGGAAATCACTAAGCTACGAGGATAAAGACCAGTCGGGGTCTCCACACAGCTTTAGGGCTGCTTTCTATTTCCCCTTGCGGTGGAGAGGCAGATTCTGAACTGCAAACACAATACAGTCTCCAGCCAGGAAGAAATGAAACCCTTTAAATCTTCAGTCCTGCATGTTGTACCCTCCCAGCTGTCTTCACACTCACAGAAGCCTTTTGTGATCGTCCCAGCAATGTGGATTTAATAGAGAGAGTATGGGTTCCTGGCCTGTGTGACAGCATACCGAGCTAGTGGGGGAGAGGGGGAGGTGGAGGTGGAATCAGAGGCCACCCTCACACAGGACCGTCTATAGGGCACCTGTTCCAGGGAAATTCACCTGAAGACTGAGTACTCCAATGCTCTCCCCAAAAGGCCTGAGTGAGAGGCAGGAAATAAGTCCAGACAAGCATTAAATGTATTTGAGTAAGTGTCAGGGAGAGGAGTCAAAGGAGCTTGGCTGCACTGGTTGCTTGTAACTAATTTGGGGGAATCTCTCCTCTGTTGTCCCCTAAAGGAACTCACGAAGAAAACTATCATCTCCTAACTGTGATCTGCAGTAGCAGCAGACAGCAAAATATTGCAAGGAATTAGAGGTGGGAGGGAACTCAAAACCAATCTTTCTCAGTTCATAATAAAGGATTTGTGCAAGACTCACTTGCATGGTACAGACACAATTCATTTCTCCAAGAAGGGGCACAATGTATGACACTTAATAAGGAAATAACAAGGCATCTGACCACGTGGAAAAAGGTTCTTTATGAATAAATACCTGGGCACGTGTAAAATATTTTACAGTGTTCTATACATTTTAGATGAAGTCAAAGCTCATTATTTAGCACCAGGGCACGTTAACTCACATGTGTATGACCTCCAAGTGATGGGTTAGTCTTATGCAAAATTGTGAAGCAGGCAAATTTCATCCTAGCTTGCCAGTTCTTTGTCCTTTCCCCTTCCACAACAGAAGGCAGACGGTGGCAGGGAACTGGAGCAGACAGGCTCTGAATTAGGCAGTTTTGTTTAAATTCCAGTCAGTCCCTGACTAGTTTATGACCAGGACTCTGATCTTCATTTCCTCTTCGGCAAAGAGTATATCTAACAGGGATTGTTGTGAAAATTACATGTGCGAAAGTGCTAGGTTTTCAGCAGACTCTCAGAAATATTACCTTTATCTCCCTTCCAAACCTGGACCTAGCAAGCTCCACATTCATGTCCTTCCATCCCTACCCCCATGAAAATAGGCTTCCAGGAAGGAATCTAAAAATGATTAATGCTCAAGTGAAATGACCACCCAGAAATTAATGAGCCATCTCCCTGTCGATGGGCTTTTCTTTTTCTAAATCCATGTTCAAGGAGTAAACCGCTGATGGCTGATAGCAACCCAGACACCAGAGGAAGGCGGGAAGTATTTTAGAGACAGCAAGTCTTCTGAAAAGTCTGAAACCTGACACACAGATAATTCTAGTGGCAGGGTCACCTAAACTACATCCCTTTTCCTATGGATCCAAGCTGTACATTTATGGAAACAGAGTTTCTCCCTTTCTGTTAAGATTCTAAATTGAGTCCCATCATCTAGACATACCAGGGCATGAAGCAAAGACAGACAGATTGGTTGAGGTTGAGATCCGGTTAGAAACAGCACCCGGGACATGGTCAGAGTGTGAGAAGGAAAAAGTGCACAGAAACCACTATTTGCTGCTCTACCTTGATGGAAGTGGTATGAGGATTTGTTTTTATCAGTGTCCTGCATCTAAGCTTTTAAAGAACTTGGTGATAACTGGTTGCTATTTTAAAACAGCAAGATGGCTGTGGCAGTGGAGTCCTAGCCTCAGAAGTCTTAAGCAGAAAGGGATGCTGTGGGATGCTGTCACACTATGAGGTTACGGTGGGGAGCAGACATTGGGCAAGGGTAGACAAAATGGCCTGGATGTTTGTCTAAAACCAAGAGTGTGACTATAAATCTATGATATTCACAGCTAAGACAATACTAGTTTTAAATATTCCTGAAGGTGTGAGTTTAAAGATGGAGTTCATCTACTTTTCCAGGTTAAGTCTAACAGAGAAGAAATCTCCTATATGATTCTTCATCATAGGTGATTTTTATCAACATCTGCCAACCAGATGCTCAGGGTCAAATAATTCAGTGTCAGCGTGACTTCTCTTATACTAATTTACATATATTTTCTCCTCCCATGTCATGTAAAAGCATGGGACACAGGTGCTAGTTGTCCAGAGGCAGAGTCTGTCCTGAAACAGACAGGATACTCACATCTGCATCCGCAGAACTTAAGACCCCAATCTTTTTCTAGGTGCTGAAAATACATTGAATTCCTGGTTCTCTGTCTCTTTCAGAAACAGGAAGTGTTCTTCTTCAAGATCTTACACTGAAGCGCTTTCTACTTGAGACAGGAGGCTCTTGTACGACTTTCCACTATGTCAGTTTTCACTCTGGAATACCATTATCCTCCAGATCTTTAAATGAAGTGCTCTACTCTTTCCCGCCCTCCACACCATCCCAGTTTGCAACCAAGCAATTGCTGAGCTGGAGAGTAGTAAACATATGGCCGAATAGATACCAGCAGATCTAGAGCCTTCCCAGCCCAGGAAAGGATGCAGAAAGGAACTAAAGGAGGTATTAAGAGTGGGTTCCACTCAAATATGTGGTGTCTCTGCCTTAAGAATTGTAAAGAAAAACAAACAAACAAACAAAAAACACCACCACCACTACCAAAAACAGAGCTATATAAGTACTATGTAATGGTAAAAATCTACCCTAAATCAAAATACATTAATATTTTTTTTGAAATGATGTTACTTTGGATTATCCGTATCATCATCTTCAGAGGATCAAAAAACCATTTAAGAGATTATACGAAGCTTCCACAGCTATGTTCAAATGAATTGGAAACTTCATTTTTATTCTATTAGCTTATTTTCCTTCCCCTCCTCTTACCCTTTTTCCCCTTCTTCTCAATTGTTCAGTTTTTTCTTACATTCAGTTTGTATCTTCCCTTTTTATTTTACTGTTATTACTCTCTGCTAATCTTTCCCCCCCTTTTTTCTTGCTGACCACATCCCATCAACTCCTTACCTACAATCTCTTCCACTTAATTGCCATCATTTTTTAAATTTATGTTTAATACCAAGTAAAGAGATAGTCACAACCAAAAATTACTGCCTATCATTTTTAAATAGGTTACCCAGTCACTGGTGAGTTCCCTGAAGTTAAGTTACATCCTCTGCTCATTCTATCTCTTCCAAGGATTCCTTCATTTTCCTAAGTAAACTACTCTCTTCCAGTAATTTCTCATGGTACTTTAGTGCCTATATTCCTCAGTACATGCCTTGCCACGGACTGTTTTCTTCATGTACCATCGAGGAGATGGGTGCTATATGGGTGGAAGTGGTGTGGCTGGAAATGAGAGAAAACAATACAAAACCCATGTTAAATCTAGACTTGCTCATGTGACAAAAATGGTTTGTGGGCACCAATTCCATTTCTCTTGCATCTGCCATATCATTGAGATTTGGAACTGAACTTTCTATGCCAGCCTTGTCATCAAATATTTGAGAACAATTAACTTTACTGACAGAAAAAAAAAAAAGATTTATATTGAAAATTCTAGAAATGCCACATAGGTATTTTGTTCCAAATGAATTTTGCTTCTGCTTCATGTTCCTTTCATTGATTTACGGTGGGATATTGCTGATGAAAACTAGGGAAGGGGGCTGCAGGTCTAAAAGGGGAAAATATATGCTCCTTTAGGAGAATATACTAAGGTATTAAAAAAAATACACGTTAAGTAACTGTTTCTCAAGTTCAAGAAATAATTCCTACTTTTGCAAAATTTCTTGAGGGGGTGAAGCTGGAGAGGCTAGAGTGATTTGATACCACCTATAACTATTACTTTTTCTGAAAAGGAAATAAAAGCTGTCATTTCAAACAAACATCCATTGCTCTAGTAACAGAAACTTCTAGACTAGGACATGTGCTGCCTTGGGGAGGTAGTTCACTTACATAGACACTGAGGTCAAGGTTCCCCTATTTAAATAAGCTTGTTCCTACCTTACAATGAGCAAAACCCAAAGTGGAGATTTGGTTAGTATTTACATATTATTTTATTATGAGACCATCATTTACCTGCTCATCTACCTTTCAACAGGCTCAGAATGAAACAACTTTCATTTCTAAGCTTTCCCAGAACACCTGTTGCCCTAATATTCCCGGGCTTCACCTGTTCTTGCCTAAAGCTGCCTCCTAACTGGAATCCTGACCTGTGAGTTTCACTGCCATCCATGTAAATCTGCCTGGGCTTTTCTGTATTCCACCGATTTTCCTGATATTTTGTGTCATATAAAATGTTTGAAATAAGCTATCAAAATCTATCTCCACTTGGTGTATAATTATTTTCTTTGACATTCTTTAAGGCCAAAATTAAGTAGATGCTTGTTTCTAGGGTGATTTACAACTGAAAGTAACTTTGACCGAGCTGTAAAAAGCAAAACAATCATATCCACTGTGCATCGACCACACCACCTATTTACAGTGACTTCATGGCCTAAATTTACTAGGGGTCTGGAATCGGTGGGTTTCAGAATCTGCCAGCATCGTTAAAAGTCACAATGAATCCTTGAAACCTCAGACTACTCACCAATGTGACAAGTCTATTTATTGCCAGGCTGGCAAGACACCATCAAATGACTATTAAAAGTCACTGCATACCGTTAAGAAATGTTTGCAGGTTCAGAAATGGCAGGTCATGAATTAAGGCTGATTCCCAGACACAAAGGTGTTGAATTGAACTCAATGGCTTCCTTGGTGCCAGGTGACAACAGGCAAAAAGAACACTGTGTTCATGCATCAGCCATGTTCAGAATTCCCTCTCTTAGGAGAACCCATGTGTCAGGAGGGGTCCATCAAATCCAGATGTCTGCAACTTGTTTATTAGATTATTATTAAATTTTAAATTATTTTGCTGAAATAACATTGGTTTACAACACTGTATGTTTTAGAGGTTAGGATCACACCCGCATTTAATCACACCATGCCCACCACCAAAAAAGCCTCCCATAATCCTCCACCACAGTCCACTGGGTTCCTTCTTTATCCCTTCTGGTAGCCTCAGTTCTGCATATTTCAAGGGTTTGTTTTGATGTGGTTTTATCTGTTCCTTTCCTTTTATATTCCACATGAGTGACACCATATAGTATTTGTCTCTCTCCTGATTCATCTCACTTAGCATATTCTCTCCAGCTTCACCCATGTTGTTATACATGTCAAGAGCATCTTCACAGCTAAGTAGTATTGCATGATCTGTATACACCACATCTTCGTGATCCCCTCAGCTCTCTTTGGACACTTAGGCTGTGAAACTTTGATTTATCCCTGAACTGAAGGTATAACTCCCTAATTTTTAAAATAACAAATATATTACAAGTCCAATAAAAATATATTAAAACTGAATGGCTCCATGAGGGCAAGAATCACCTTATTCCTATTTTATTGTCATTGACAATGTTTAGTATGAGGCTAGCAACTTTCTACCATGAAGACCTGAGGTGAGTGCATCCCCACTGACTGAGGTCATACTGGACAGAGGTGTGAAGAGCCAGTCCCCTTCTTCTGTTGCTTGCTTCCTCTGCAGTTCCCAATGACTGAGAAGTTTTTTATGTTCATGCTTTATTCATTTTGCAGTGTAGGTGAAGTGTAGCTCTTAATTCTTATCCTTGACACCATCTTGCAAGTCTACCTTATTCTGGGTGGTGAAACATCCTTTTAATTAGAAATCTGGGTTCCAGAACAATGCCTTTCAATTGTCACAAAGGTTTCAAACTTTATACTTTTCACTTACTTGATTTCCAAAGAGTATGATGCCACTTGACATTTTGATCACAGTGTTCTACCGAACAGCTATAGTGACTTGTCCCAAAAGATCAAATTCAACACAAATGTGACAATTTGAAGAGCCTGGTATTTACAGGATGCTGTTTTAGGCTCACTGCTCCATGAAGCAGAGATCATTCTGGATGTCTTACAAAAGAAAAACCAAGGCTTTCTGAGGTTACACAGGTACACAGTCACAGCTGCTTGCTGCTCTTATGATAAAGACCAAAACCCTCAGTATGACTTCACTTGGTCTACCTCACCCCCCTTCACCCCTTACAATTTGACAACATAGCTCTGGTTTTCCCCAGGAAATTCACCAATGGCCATCACTGGCCTTTCATTTCTTGAAGACCAAATCCACTTTCTAGTCTTTGGGCCTTTACTACTACGAAGGCTTTAAGTCTCCTCTTAAATGTATGCAGTAGACTAGGCCAAATTTCTTCCTAGCTTGCTGTCAAAGCATCCTGTAGTTAACCTCAAGTGAAACTAAAGAGATGAGTCACACCTGAGTCTATCCCTGCTCCTGTCTGAGATCCCACTAAACTGCAGGAGAGGAATAAAAAAAGCTAAGAACCCTTAAGGAAATAGGACAGGAGAAGAAATGATGGCAACTGAGGAAGGAACAAGTGGTCTCTGACTTAGCTGAGTGGACCAGCTGAACCTATCTGTTTCTTGCCAACAGGAAACAAATTAGTTTCGCCAGCAGAACTTAAAAAATCTACCATTGAAAAAAACCTATCTCTCCTGTTAGCTGTCTGAACACTTACTTGCTTGACTTAGGTTGAGTCAGAGGCACCAGGCCCAGGAGAAAGCAAAGATAAGAACAACACAAGGTGATCTGGTGAAAGCCTACCAATATTCAAAGCTCACGCCCTCTCCCAGCTCTGCTTCTTACAAAAAGGAAATCACAGGGTTTCTTCTGGGACAAACTCACTTGTGCAAAAGATTTCTAGAGTCTTCCATGGAATAGCCAACAATTAATCAGACCATCACAGTGGACCCCTAGGCATCAAGTCCTTCCTGTGCATAAAAAACTGCCAATTGCCTTTTGGAATAGACACCTGAGGGTCACCATCCAATTAAAAAAAAAAAAAAGACAAATTGTGGGGGAGAGGGGGGAAGTGCTATTAAGGAAAATGGTGCAGGAGAAGGGTACCGGGCATAAAGGAGAGCCATTCTGAGTCAAGCTGTCAGGAAGTTTCTCTAAGGAGGATAAATGAGCAGAGACCTGAGAAAGTGAGAAAATGTACCAAGAGAATATCTGGAAGAAATGTTTCAAAGGCAGAAGGACAGTAAGTGCAAAGACCCTGAGGTGAGACCATAGTTGAAAAGTTCTAAGAATGGCAAGCCCAGTATGCCTAGAGGAATGAGCAAAACAAAAGGTGATAGAGAATGAAGTTTGAAGGGCTGTGGTTTACAAGATCCAGATCCTACTGGACCAGGCACTTCATGATCTCAGAATGTTTCAAAATGTAACTGGAAACCAGTTCTGCAGCAGTTTAGTGATATAATTTGGTTTACACTTTATAACATATTACTCTGATTGCTGAATGGGAAATGTAATGGATGATGGGGTTATTTCTTGGTACTTGGCTGTCTCCCCTACTGCACTGCAAGCAAGAGGCCACATCTGTCCTGGTCACTGTGGGTACCATTTAACATCTCATAGCACTCAGTAGCCACCCAATAAATTATCTGTTGAAAGAATGAACAGAACAGCAAAAGTAGACATACAAATTCACTCTGAGATATACTATGCAGACTTCAAAAAAAAAAAAAAGATACTAAACAGTCCTGTAATACTATTTAATATTTTAGTACTATTCTCATGATGCTATCTCAGCTCAATCTAAAGATATTATGAGGTCACTGTAATGTATATTTAAAGAATGCACCCTCCAGAAACTTATATAGTACTAAAAAACCACTGCCAAATCAATACAACTTTATTAAAAAGATAAATTAACTCCTTTGATTCTTAAAGAAATAAAGAATGAACTGATAATGTCATTGTTCTTACATAGACAGATGGTGCTAATTAGTGTTTACAATGACAGTCTTTCTGTTTATGAGCTGTTGTGGTTAATCCCATTCTGTACTATATAATTAAACATAAAACCAGAAGTAAATCATGTTGAAGAACATTTCAACAGGCCTTAACCTTCTTCAATGGAGTTCACCAGATGAAATCAGTGTTTTACATGTTCATATTTAAAGTTTATCCCAAGGCATTTTTACAAAGCTTTTTTTCCTGGCTTCTATATCACACATAGCATCACACATCATGGATAATTCACCATTTTGATGATCAATATTCAATTCTTGAGGACAGCAGTTCCTTAACAAGTCAAAAAAATCCCCAACTTAAATGCATTCTAGAAACACATTAAGCCCACAAACCTGCCTTCCTTTGACTTTTAGAATTTACTCATTCATTCATACAATAAACATATTGGCGTCATGTACTAAAAATATTAATAGTAAGAATTTCTTATACATAAAAACTTTCTTCCTGGCTAATTGCTTTTCATACTTCTCTAGTTTTCAATGTGTGCCAGGAGCAGAATGACAAAACACCACCTGAAAAAGTGCCCAGTTCACTGATTTATTCTGATATGATATGGGAATGATTGTTTTTCCATAAAGAGAGCAAGAAAGACCACCAATCCATGGTAGAAGTTTGGGGAGGTTGGACTGGTAGGGTCTTCCAGTAAATCTAGAAATTTTATAAAGGCAGGCCACCTTAAGCCCTAAACTAGGAAAACAACAGGTGTGGATGTTGTAGAGAACCTGGACTTGGTTGGAGCAAAGCAAGTAATAAAAAGACATCATTCAATCTACCCAGATGAAAGTAGGTAAGGGCAGAGCGCCAATTATTTTTATTATACTCAAGGGTAGGGCAAGTAGTAATAGGTCTACAGGTCAGAGGGGGAAATCAAGCTAATTAGAGGACCAAAGTTTGGAACTCTGAGCTGGGTTATGAGAGCTTCAGAATTCCCAACACAGGAGATATGTGAAGTTGAGTTCAATCTCAAAAGATAATTTAGGAACAGTTAGCTTTGCCTGGATGTTAGCAAACAACAAAAGAATCTACCAGAGGGCCAGAGTAGATCAGAGGGATATAAAGACTGCTACAGAAACCTGTGCTATTGGTGGTCCCCCAAAAGATTCACCCTTGGGTGAAGTGAATCAAGTCCCACACAGAATCAACAGTGTTTAACAATAACAACAAGGATTCCAAGTCCCACTTGTGACAGTTGAAAATAAATGCTTATAGAACTCACAAGGCTGTAATATTGAAGAGAACTAGGAGTGCATTTCAAATGAGAGAGAATCAGATTCAGAACCTTCAGACAGTTTCAGAACCATTCCAATGCTTCTAGACAGCACGTCCCTGCAGCTACCTGTCTCATTAGAAATTTAAGTTGCTCATTTAACCATGATGGCTAATCTAGAACTTGTTGGGCTTCTGGAAAATGCTATCATGTTAGACTCTTGAGGTTTCTGTATACTTGTGCTTTCTTGCCTCCCAAGATTTGAGAAAGGGGGGAAGAACCATCCTAACTTCTGGGCAGCTGAGGTTTGGAGGTTTAAGTGGTTCATGTTATCAGCCCCCTGCAGCGACCCAACCAACAGGAAGTTTCCCCAGAGTTTCCATCACAGGAAATTTCCTGTGAGGAAGGCTTTACTGCACAAACAAGGAGTTCCTCAGCTCTCCCCACAGAAATTGCAGAGGCAGTTGAAGCAGTGTGGGCAGAAGGGGGTGGGTGTGAAGAGTTAGAAGGCAGCAGGGGGCCCAGTGGTGGACAGTCTGGGAAGAAATGGAGGAAACAAAGATGTTATTTCACTTCCTTTGGCCTTGAATTTGTCAGAAAATTGCTTACTAAGGACACATGTTGATTTTCTCCTCCTGGCTAACGGCTCACCCTGGTTTAGACTGAATTTGGAGAGAAGCCTACTGTCATTGTGGAGTCTGCTGGTCGACCTTTATCCTTTACCTCTCTGAGTCTGTTTTCTCATCTAGACAAGAGATAATGTCATGGTGAAATGAGATAGATCACTACATTACATGAATATGAATAAACTGTAAGATGTCACAGAAATGCAAGATGGCACTAACTTCACTGTAAGCATACTTCCAACACAGCAAATGCCTGGATGACTGTATATCAGCTACATAAGAGTGAAGTCTGTTTATCGGAGGGCATTCTATTTTCTAGTCTTTGTCAAGGCCACCTGAACTGAGCAGAGAGCACCAACTATGGAATGGAGCATACTTAGGATCTCAAATTTTTGGTTCCATCAAGAGTCATCAAACAAGCTCTTACTTCTCTAACCCTAAGAGACATTTTCAAAATGTAGGAAACTGACCAAACTGTTCTAACTCACTCACTGCTAAAGAACTGAATTAATCAGGTAACTTTAAAAAAAAATTTTTTTTTTGCCTTTTTCTTCTAAATACTAATGTCAGGGTCTTAAAAAGAAAGGTCAGGTCAGTGGAACCATCAAAATATTTTGTTCCAGTGAACTTATGTTTCTCTGAATATTTTGTATTCTGGTACTGGAAGTCTCTTTGAATAATGTATAATAAAACCCTGTTGGGAGGAGTAAGGAAAATTTTTCAATGAACATGGCTTACTTTTTGCTTTACCTGTATTTTTGCTTTTACTTTTTAAACCATAAGCTAACTCTATTACTTCAGAGGAGAGATTAAACCTAATACTATTTTATTTAGACAGATACGTAACATTCAAAATGCTCTTGCTTTCTCATTCTTTTTTGTTTGGTTTTGTTTTTTGTTTTTTGTTTTTTTTGAGACTAGGTCTCTCTATTTTTGCCTGTGGAACCGCAGGCTCTCGTTGCCTGGGGTACCACAGACTCAAGCAATCCCCAGCCTCAGCTTCCTAGGTAGCTGGGATGACAGGCGCGCGCCACCACGCCCAGCTATTTTTTTGGGAACTAGGTCTCGCAACAGGCCCCAGGCGGGACTCGGAACCGCGATCCCTAGCCCCGGCCGCTTCATAGGCTCAAGCTTACAAGCACGAGCCACCGTGCCTGGCCCTGCTTTCTCATTCTTTCTGGTGACTGTTTGGTCCCACAGTCTTTAAGAACATTCTGAAACTTGAGTCTCATTTTTCAAGGTAATCTTGGGGACTTACTTTTTATCAAGGAAGGGTGCATGCCACTGCCTTTTCTTTACAGATCTCTTGCAACAATATCCTGTATTTTATGTTTCTAGAGAAGAAAAGAGACCAGGAGGAGGGAGGAGGGAGAAAAGGCAAAGGGAGAGGGGAAAGAGGGAGAGAAGGAGGAAGAGCAAGTAACTTCTGAAAAAATGGAGCCCCTGAAAATGCAAAGTCAAAAATGTGACAACAGAGTATGTAGACCAAATGACAACTCCATATGTACATACAGTCACCAGAGCATGAATCATGAATAATAATAAAGAATACTCAACTTGGTTAGTACAGTAGTACATGATCTAATGAGTGTTCTTTAGATCACATGTTAAAGGCCTGCCTGGAAACCTTTCCCTAAAGTCAAGTGGATTCAATTTCACAAGCATTTGGTAAGCAAGTATCATGTGGCCAACATGGCCTCTGTCCCCAAGGAGTTCTACACTATCAGGGGATGTGAACACAAAGTAATTCACCATTAGCCCTCAGTCCTGGAGAGGAATACAAGTCCGCCTGTCGGGCAAAGCAAGTGGAGAGGCAGTAAGACCAGCAATGCAGAGACCAGTTACTTCCACATGACCTAGAAAATGGTCTGGGCTTGTTTTCGGCCCTGAGATGGTCACTCCCCTGCCCTCCCCTTGCTGGAGATCCCCTGACATATACAGTCAGACACAACCTGTTACTAAGCTGTGACTCTGAAACTCAGACCTGAGTCCTGGTCTTTCAAAGATGGACTCATTATAATGGTGTGTGAAGGCTATGAAGAAATAGCACTGGGATGCAGAGAAGAAAACACTTCCTATTTACACAAATCACAGAAACAGAGGGGAAAGGTACCTCAAAGCTTTTCCTCTGGTGTGAGATAAAACTACACCTACATAGTTTTATAATTTATAATGATGACAGACTTCAGAGAAAATGCATCTAAAATGCTCAGTGTCTACTATGGGTCAGGCATTTTTCTGTATATTCCCTGATTGAGTCTTCATACCAGCTCTTAGAGAGGAGAATAAATGTTTTGTTCCTCAGGTTAGACAAAGTAGTTGAAATATAGTGAGATAAAGTGTCTAGTCATAATGGGAGGTCATATGGCAAGTCTTGACCCTGTTGTCCGTTCTGGTCTTGAAGCTGCAAGACCGGCCATCTTATCACCCAATCCTGCTGCCACAGAAACTCCTTGTGGAGTGGAACACAGCTCTGTCAGGCAATCCACTCTGGGTGCTGAGAAGCTTGGTGATGAGGCATCAATAAGCCCATTCCAGAGTGACCCTGGAGTACAAGAATGCTGTTGTCCTGTTGAATGTGTTCATCAATTGGACCTATTAGTCCAAGCTTTCAATTAGACTCTGTAACATTTCTTCAGTGATTTCTCAGTCAAATGGAAATAAGCCATAGAACTACAGTGTCTCTTTTTCTCACTTTCATACCTAACTTTAGATGGAACAAGATCACTAACTCCAAGTCCTGGACACCAATAGCGAGGAATGGTTCTGAGGTTAATCAGAGGATCTCAACCAGTTGGTGGGGCTCCAGAGGGGTAAACACTTCAAACTGGCTTACCAGGGATGCGGGAGGCAGGAGGCCACATATGGACGATGTGACAGCATTTGTTTTTAGGAAGCATCTGGGTTACTAAAGGGTAGGAGGTGATAAAAGAGAATGGGCTTGGTAACCAAGACATTTAGTTCACTTGTAAAATGTTGAAGTTGTGCTAACCCATTCTCTCCTCAGGCTACAGGGATGAAAAAGGTCTGTGGGTAGCTGTCGCCTCTTCTTCCTCTTCCCTCCCCCACTGCCTTTAGTTAATTGCAGCTGTGGTCAACGGCCTGAAGCCAAGAGTCCCACAATGCACTCCTTCACAGGAAGTTCCCGAGATCTCTTCCTGAACAGGAAATTTCCTGTGGTCCAACAGACATTCCTCTCAGCGTTTATCACTCACATACATTTGTTTTGGCAGATACAGGGTCTTGGGTAAGAACAAGAAACGGTTGAAGGGAAACCTACCTCAGGAAAAAAAAATGCAATTCTTGTTAGGAGAAAAAAGTGTGACTGAATTAACTCCTATCTCAAAAGAAAACAAATACTAGCAAAATGGACTTGTGGGAATGGATATGCCACTCACACAGCGTGGCCACATTTGAGTTTTATTTGTAACTCAGCATGAAGGTGTGCTGGCTCATGGAGGGGGGGTGGCTGGGTGGCCACTTTAAAGCATTTGTAAACTTAACTCTTGTAAAGTTCTGGTCCTCCTAAATTTCAAGACTACGAAGTGATTTCACCTTGAAACTTTTCTGCAATTTCCTGTCATTTTTGCCCTTGATAAAAGTGTCTCCCTAATAAATGAATCACTTCAATCCCTTCCACTTTGAGGTACCAGTTGATCCTTTCCTTAGTGGCTTACAAGCCAGTATTTCATATTTACATGGTTTTCCTATAGTCAAGTCTACACCTTTGGAAGCCACAACAGGTGGTTTGAGAAAATTCAAGTATTCCCCCATCACAGCATCCCCCAACACACAAAAAAGCACCTCACTCCTCAGCCTAAAAACCTTCAGTGGCTGCCCATAAGTTTTGGGTGAAATCTAATTCTTCAGCTTAGCATAGCAGTCCCTTTAGGCCCATCTTTCCAGTTTCATTCCCACCATTCCCTTTTATTCCAGTCACCTGATTCTGGTAGTTTCTAGAACCAGTCACATATTTTTGCTTTCCTCAGACTCCTTTACTTTTCTTTATGACCCACCCTGAACACATTTTCCTTCCCCATGTCATCACTTTTCCTCTATGGAATATAGCATAAAACTCACCTCCAGTCACCCTATATTCTAATTTGTTGGTAAGTTATCTGTTTTCCATCAGAGATGACAAGTTCACTGAGGACAAAAACTATCTTATTTGTCTTTGGAATCACAGGACAAACACACTGAACATATGAACAATCAATAGGTATCTGTTGGAAAGGTAATCTTCTGAAATCTGATCCTTTTATGGTAATCACCACTATTAGGACTTTTCTACTGTAAACAAACATCACACAAAACTACCTTATATCACAAGCATTCTAACAGTCTTCTAACTATAGTCTACAAGACCTACAGAACTGAAATCCTTTTTTCTGAGTCACGCCAACAAGGAATGCCCATTTTTCTTTGGTAGGTAAGGTTTGCTTGGCTGTACGCTCCCCTGTAGTCCTATAACCCTTCTAGCTGGGCTTATTTAACTTCATTTTCTGAAAATTCAGCTCTAGGTCCTATCCTGCCCTTGATAAGAGGAAGTCTGAGACCCCTATTCAGGGGATTAGTATAGAGTCACCCCGACTGCCAGCTTTATTGTGTCCTTGTACAGCCACTTGCTTTAAAAAAAAAAAAAAATCTTTGCTCAGAAATGTTTCATCTTGGTTTCCCACCCACTCTATTTTCCAGTCCGTCTCCAGTACAGGAATCCAAGCCTGGTTGCATAGTTGTGTTTCTGCTATCTGCGCCTTGAACTAGTGCTTCCAGACTGAATGTTAGACCCTAGCTCCCAACTACCTGGCTCCCTACTATACTCACCAGTGACCAGTGGTCCTGAGCTTCCTCCCATTATCTGAAACTTCCCCAGGTGCCCTGATCCTGTGGGCACACCTGAGGTTTTGGAACTATGAACTTATTCAAAGGAGTATGCCTTCATTTCAATGTTCTCACTAGCCAGACTAGGGTTGGGCATACTATATGACTAAAATAACAGTGTTTGAAAGGATGAATGGCCTCTCAAAAACTTAACTTTGTGGCCAGTTTTTGGATTTGTTAGGAACTAGAGGACTAACAAATTATTTCTAGGTTTTTGACAGGAGAAAATGGATCTTTCATCAACTAAAGGACATCCTAAATTATCCTCAGCGTTTATTAGAAGAATATGAAACAATTTGGAAAGTTGCAAGCATCCCTATGCCCACTTCAGCATTATTCACAAGAGTCAAGCTATGGAAACAATCTAAGTGTCCACCAACAGAAGAGCAGGTCAAAAAAGATGTAGTATATGTATACAATGGAATAGTACCGAGCTATAAGAAGATGAAATCTTGCCATGTGCGAAAATATGAATAGATTTTGAGGGGGTTATGCTAAGTCTGAAGGGGAAAGACAACTACTATGATTTCATTCATATGTGGAATAAAAAGAAACAAGGCAAACAAATAAAACTTTTAGATCTTGATCAAAGCACAGTGATGAGGGGGTGGAGTGGGAGCAATAGGTAAAGGGGGCTAACTGGAAAAGAGTGATGGAAACTAGACTGTTGGGGGTAGGCATAGTGTACTATACATATTTGTCAAGTTTTGGAAACTTTCATAGTACTATAAACCAATATTAAGCTCAATTTAAAAAAAAGAATCCTTCCATTTTATTTGAATTCTTAAAAGAAAGATGCCCTATCCATGTCCTTGATGGATTCCAGGTATGGATAAAACACACAAGAGCTTTGCTTTCAATGGTAAGAAACAGACAAGGAAAAGTGCCAACTTTCAGACCATCAGTACCTCTACTGCCATAAACAATTGCTTCCACCATTTTGTTCATACTTCACTGGGCTGGGAATCAAAAGGCCAGGACTCAATTGCTTGCTTTGTCATATATGAGTTTGATAGCTTGGATTCTTAGC
Organism: Uropsilus gracilis; assembly: GCA_004024945.1. Taxonomy (NCBI): domain Eukaryota; kingdom Metazoa; phylum Chordata; class Mammalia; order Eulipotyphla; family Talpidae; genus Uropsilus; species Uropsilus gracilis. Next base: position 41,687 of record PVHY01001816.1, read on the forward strand.
TCACGAGCCTCAGCTTCTATATCTACTATGGATAATACTGTTCAGCTAATGGCTGTCTCATGAAGGTGAAATGAAAGGAAACACATCATTGTGCGGGCAAGGGATGGGGCAAGGAGGAACATGGCATGTCACAGGGAAAATGAAGCCTGAACAAGGACCACAGGATGAGTTAGTATAATATGCTTTCCTTGTTTCCTTGGTGGTATGTGCCTAAGAGCCCCTAATTCAATCTGTGCTCTTCTCTGGAAGGGGTCCTAAGGAATCTCACTAGCAACACAATGTCCTGTGTGGCATGAGCTAAGTTGAGGGAAAAGCTGTTTGCTTTTTATCTGCCTAAAGTGGATGCTTCATTCAGATTTAAAGGGAAACATCTCAAGAATGTGGCCCAGATCATTGGTTGAAGGAAGGGACTTGGTGGCCACTTGGATCAAATTCATTGTGTTATTTTTATAGGCCTGTGATTTGAGCTAACAGATAAGGGTGGGGGCCTCTTCATATCTTAGCTAACATTTGAGTCCTATGTGCCAGATGCTTTATTGTTCTACACTTATGGTCTAAATTACTCATTACAACAATGCTATTACTACAAATTCAGTACTTCATGTCTTTAGAGAAGCTAGGTAACTTTCCAGGTTCCTTAGAAGTGGAATGTGGCTGAGCCAAAATCCAATTGCTCTTCTTTTTGACAAATACCAGGGAAACTATGCCTTGTTCTCTAGAATACAGGTGAATCTGATTCATGTATGGGTTACAGATGTAGGTGAAACTAATGTGAATGGAAGCCCTGGAGGGTCGTACTGAGTCTTGGGAAGAAGTGGGTGGTTTTGAGGAAATCAACCCTGAAAACTCTGTCATCTGCAGTGGCTCCCAATGACAACTGAAGTTGTTCACTTTGGCTCTGTGACTGTTGCATGTGGTGGTCTGATTTCCTCAAAAAGGAACCCTCCTCTGTGGGTCACTACCAAGGCTGGAATAGCTGGTGCTCTTCCACTAACAGGATGCTAGTTCCAAGTCATGGCATCAGAGGTAGGATGTTTGTGAGGAAGGCCCTGGGCAGGAGTACTCTAGCCACCAGTGGATGAATGGAGCCCCTATTTTTCAAGCGTAGGTCCTTCTCTAATTGATCCATGTTTAAATGCCTACCTTAAATATATCCAGCTTTATCTCGTGCTTTATTTGTACAACTATTATATCCTGAGGTTCAATTTAAAGGAAGCAATCTTAGAGATTAAAAAATAGTGCAGAGATACAGCTCATAACCAATGAAATAATAAAAATATACACTGGTTACTCTTAGAAAACCAGCCAACACCAGAACTGAAACAATGGGATGTTAGGCAAATCACACAGTATGCATGTTATTGTCTAGAGGCGTGCTAGGGACAATAAAGAAACGTTGTTTTGGTCAGGTCAATAGACACAAAACACAGCAAGATGATTTATTAGGTTCTGTGGGCAGCTACAATGAAAGCGGATGACATGGTTGTTTTCTTTGTAGTTTCCACCAAAAGGGAAAGAGAAAATACATAAATGTATGCATGGAGAGCAAATACCATTTGACGTCTGCGTGGCAAGATAACCAGATGCAATTTGTTTCTGGGAACCACTAAGTAATGACTTTCTCATGCCAGAATCCTGACTTCTAATGATATGATGCCCACAAATCAAAGATGATGGTTTTGTCATGCACAACTATTAAAAACAAGGGGGGTGAGGGTGGGCAATGGTGTAGCATACAGCAAAAATGCCTCAAAGAGATTAAACATTTAGGTGCAATGAAACCCACAGGTATAGAGGTATAGAGTCAGGTGCACTGAGTAAAGCTGACCTCTCTGCTCACAGACCAGCTCCCCTTTCATTCCACAGCTAGCACTGGGATGCTATTTTTAATCCCTAGGCTCTAGACAGCTGAGTCTGGTTAGAGTAAGATATCTGAGTACGGAGGCAGCAGCGAGGCGCCAAACGCCTGGAGCTCACACCACGAAACTTGCTTGTGCCCAAGCAGCTGGGCTGAGGAAGAACACACTGCAGAACAACTGGACCTGAATGGTCAAAGTTGCCCTAGGCTTCAGGGTCAGGCAGGGGCCAGCTTCATAGTGAACATCTTCCCTGTCTTTGAGCTCTGCCAGTGACCAGTGCCAAGAGCTATTTTAAGTGCACTCTTAGAGCAGCTTCTATCCTCACACCCACACTGAGGTCTAGGATGGAGAGAGAAAGAGAGGGGGAGGGAAGAGGGAGGCTGATTGACTGGGCTTTACTGATCCTTCCCTGACTTCCGTGGGTTCCCATTGTGCTTCTAAGAAAGCAGGATTCAGCGGGCGTCAGTGCTGTGGGCTATATTTATACCCATCCAGCTGCCCAGTTGCTGAGCTTTTCACTGTGACAAACAGCAGGGGAACGAGATGCCTTCCAGAGGGACCATTTTCTCATGGCATTTATTCTAGATTTCCCTGGGATGATTGTAACATTCATATCTTTTTGATGGAGGAAAAAAAGAAAAAGGGACGAGAAAAATCATCCCCAATCTGGTGGCCGCACTCCTCTAGCGCCAATGCAAAGGAGTGACCTGTTCTACGCACAAAAGGAGACAACACTTTCCATCCCAGGTGCCCTGTGCCAGGCAGCCAGGTTTATGCCCGGGGCAGCTGACATAAGTCATACGATATTATGCAAGGTCACTGTGAGTGGAGGTAGCGACTCATCCTCGTTTTCATTCCCCCCCCCTCTGACAGCAAAACAGTGCAAAGGGGTTGTCTAAAGAAGAAAGGTGTCCTATTGAATCTGGAATTGGCTCAAACTGACTCCAGGCCACCTCCATGACCTTGAGACATTTCCTTGGTACTCAGAACCTCAATCCTTCTAGTTGCCCCCCCGAAAGGGTTTCTGTTGGTTGGGGATCAGACAGTATATGAAATGAAAAGTAAGCCTCTGTTGGATTTCCACTGTGCACCAAGCCCAGGCCACAAGGGGCTCTGAGCAAGCAGTAAACAAGGTAGTTAAGTGAACAGAGGATTCCCCCCAAACTTACTAGTGGAACCCTGCTGATAACTACCAAGTTAGTACCTGTGCCTCAGCTTTTCCAGCTTCATAGAACCTTTTCAAAGGGTTACATTAAAGATTACAAAAGCTAGCCAATGTAAAGTGCTTAGGACAGGGTCTGGTAGCAGTCAGGGGTCACTTATTAGTGTCACTTTACCTGCTGGAAGTGGTGATATTATGCTCCATTGTTCCACACCAGCATTCAGAAGGAATTTGAAAATCAATTTTTTATAAGCTATAAAGCAATATTCCTTAGACTCAAGCATTCAAATTTTTATAATAAGAAAACATGACTGGATGTGAGTTTGCTTATTCTGCAAATGTGCGTGTTGCCACACTCACTCCTTCCCCTCTGGGTGTGATTTCCATTAATTATTCTATAATTATATAATACAGAATTCTCTGATTCGATTAATCTATAAATTACTCCTCCAAACACTGACTGTTTTAGTTAAACAAAGGGTGGCTATTAATTCACAAATAAAATAACCATTTAGCTCCTTCCAAGTCACTTACATGGAAATAAAATGTAAATGCCACATTTTATTTCCTTCCTTTTCTCTGAGCTCAGTCCCAAATAAGGGTTGTTTCGTTTCACAGCAGATGAATGAAAACTAAAACCCATTAGCAAATGAGACCTGAATCTGAACAAGGATTAACTGAAATATAATCCATCTCAGAATCTGCTGTTCCCCTTAGGGGGTGTGGATTTGGTCTGGAGTGAAAGCGCCAGTGTAGAAGGGACCCACCCAGGCTCTTCAGGTGGAGGTGTTTTGGCAGTCTGCATGTGAAGAGGTATGACCCAGTCCTCCTAAATCAATATAGTGCTGTAAATCAAAGTTTACAACATGCAAATTATTTCACCTCAATAAAAATTAACTACTAAAAAAATAAATAAAAGGCTTAGGTGACTTTGGCCAACACTTCCAAATATCTAAGAGACCAGGATACATACAATTCATCTACATGGACTTTGCTAATTCTTCCATTGGGAAATTCTGATTTAAAAAAGGGGCAAAACAGCATCAAGAAGGGGGATGAAGTGTGGGTTAATGCCGAGTACAGAAGGAGGGTGAGGCATAATGTCTTGGTTTCCAGGATCTATGCATGTCAATATATATTTATGGTGTGTGTGTGTGTGTGTGTGTAGATATAAACAGCACACATAATTTATCTATTTGCAGTGGATATACAATTTGAATCTCAGTTCTCAGACATGGCTGCTTGGCTTCATCTTGCTTCCTTCTTAAAGGACTATCCGCACAGAATTTCCATCAGTGCTACGGCAAATGCCCCCTCCACTCCAAGTGGTTCTTTAAATGTCTCAGTTATCTCTTCCCCAGATAACTTGAGCTCTATGTTGGAACCCATCCCTGAAGATGTTAAGCAAATCTAAAGGGGGACTGAATCTTTGAAAAAGAGGGTCCAGTAAATATCTTGTGTAGTTGGATAGGAGAACCATGAACCTCACTGTTGTTACAACACCTGGAAAATGTGGAGCCATTGAAGCAACAAGTCTATGGCAAGAGAAGTAACAACTAACAGGCATAGGAGCTATGTGCCAGTCATAGTACTAGGGACTTTACAGATATTAACAAGCTTATAATGAACCCATCTATTTTTGTCATTGAATTAAATAAAGGACATGGCTAAAAAAATAAAACAAAAATCTATCCAGATTCTTCCACTGATTTCTTATAACAAAGAAGACAAACTAATTGTTTTCTGCTATAGGCCACGAGAATGCAAAGATATAACTACCTCTCCCTTGAAAAAAAACAAAAACCTTCCTAGGAGTTCTACACAGGTGACATTGTGACAAAAGCTGTACTTATCTGGAGGTGGAAATTGTATCGCTGCTGATAATAATTTCAATGGACAAAGAATTTTCCTCCTGAGATGCTCTAGTTTAACATATACAAGAACACACACATTTTACACAAGGCCCCTGTGACAGAGAGATTGTCAATATTCATCAGACTTTGAGGAAATTAATTTTAACTTTGCTCTGTCCCCAAATTCCTTTAAAATGACAGCAAAGAGATTCCTAAGAAGGCACAAGGATACCACCACCAGGAGAAGAGATAAGAACAAGAAGGAAAGGGGGTGAGGGGAGGAGGGAGCAGCAGGAGGAGATGAAAAAAAGAAAAACAAACCAGAAATGGGAAAGCAGATGAATCAGTGATGATTTACTTAGCAGAACCAAGAAAGTGGAATTCGAAACTCAAATGAAGGAAAGCTGTGAAATAACTAGATTTACCGTGAAAAACCCCTAAAAAGACTTGAAAATTGGTGAAACTAGTCACATCTGAAGACTGGAAAAGTCAAATCTCTGTTCTTCTTCCCTCCTGCATTCCGTAAACCCCTCCTTCCCACTCCGGGCAGAAGAGCAGACATTTATGGTCTCAGGATAGGCAAACACAGCGACCCACCAAAATGGCCACGTGAAATTAATGGAAAGGTAATATAGAGAGGATTAAAAGAACATGTCTTGAAAAAAAAAAAGAAAACGCCTATGTTGACCATTCAGGGAACACCCCCACCTCCCACTACATTCCCTGGAGGGTGGAATTCAGACCAATACATTCCAGAATAGGTACTTTGGAGTATCCATCTCTGGAGATAAGTAACTAAAAACAACAGACCCAAAGTTATTCACACCAAAGGGATCTAAGGAAACAGCCCTGTGGAACAACCCCTCCCACTGTGGTAGTATTCCCACTGAGTGCTGTGTGCTCCATCAAGTTTTAAAGACTAGCAGACAAGATATCACCAGAGAAAAGGCAGGAAAAAAAATCCCAAAAAACAGCCAACAATACTACCAGAAAATGTCAATTAGAGAAAACAAAGCTAAATCTGAGCAAATAAAATATTATTCTTATCCTTAGATAAATAAAACATGACACTGTGACTATGAGACAAGAACAAGATGTTATAATGAGGAACATGTCAAGAACAAAGAGGAGCACATGCATATTGTAGGTAAGATGTCAGGAATAAAAACTCAACAGAAATACTGGAAATAAAGTTGAAGGATCTCCCAAAATACAAGCAGGTGCAACAATCAAAAAGAAGGCATAAGACCAATGCCCTAATGATGGGAAATTCCAGGGAAAATACTGTGAAAAGGGGAGTACATTTCCCAGAACTCAAGAAGCAAATGAACATTCAGGTTGAAATGATGTGAATGGTTAACTCAGACCCGTATCAAGTGACATTTTAGAATCTGGAGGACAAAAAATGCTCCCAGGGGACAAACAAGCATACAAAAACCATTCTACACAAAGGACTAGGAATCAGGACAGTTGCCTTCACAACCCCACCCACTGTGGTAGTACTGAAAGATGATACTAGAATAATGCCCTCAAAATTCTGAGGAAACATATTTTCTGTCTAGAATTGTCTACTCATATGATCAAATTCAACTCCCATCTATGGGAAGAGAATAAGGATATTTTTAGACATGCAAGGGGTCAAAGAATTACTTCCCCACAATCATACCCACCGAATTTACTCTCAACACAGAAAACCAATGGAAATGATCCTCCTCCAGGGAATGTACTAAAATGGGAAAAAGCATGGAATTCAGGAAATAAACTGAAACTCAAAGGAGAGGTAAAGTGAGGAAAGTCTGAACACCAAGTAAAGTCAAGATTGGAGCAGGTGGAGGGGGGCTAGGAAACCCCCGCCCCTTTCAGGGTCTGTAGCAGCTACTGCACATGAACCACCAGAGGATGAGGCAGTGAGCGAAGTGAGTGATAACTACATTTACAAAACTTTAAAACACTGAGTACATAGCAGAAACAGCACAGTTACTCTAGGGAAAATGAAGAGTTACAGGAAAGGAAAGCCATCTTAATAGAAAACATGACTCATGTGTAAATAGCCTTTAGACAATGAAAGCATCTAAACAGTGAGTGATCTAACCAAAATGATGCTTTCAAGGGGATTCCATGATAAGACAGGAATGGTGGCCAAAGGGGCAAACTCATTTTCCATGAGGTAACAGAAAATAATGTCTAGAATATTAAAAGTAGGAACATAAGCACGGGATTTGAGAATTGGGACTAAGTGACAAAAGCATTGGCTGGAAGGTTTGAAAGTGGTGTCCTCTGGTGAGCAGGGCCAAAGGGAAGGTGACACAGAAGGTCTAGCAATGACCTTGCAGAGTGATTAGCTGCTTTATACTCTACGTAACCATAAAGACCAAATAAAGTTATCGGAGCAGAAATAATGGCCGAGGAGAAGGGACCAAGGACCAAGTGCTCTGGATGCTAAGTTTTCTCTTTGTTCCATCACTCAAGATCTCATGGTATCGCTACACTACAAATACTACATTTTGAAATTACAAAATGATAGAATTGTTCAGTTTGGTTATAGCCATGGAGGGAAAGAGACATTTGGGGGCAAAATGTTATTATGATTATTGCCATACTGAAGTCTCCTGAGCTTGATATTTTAAAAAATACATTTAAAAACTTTTCAGACAAAATATTGTAGGAGCACGGTACCAAGATGGTCTGATTCTCTGGGGCCCCTAATCTGGCAGAAATGATGTCAAATGAATGGTCTAGAGACCAAGAAACAGTGTATTCTTGATCAACCTTAATCTCTTAATGGGTATTTGTTGAAGGGATTCCTGCCATGTTGCAGGGGGAAGCATGATGAATGAGGGTTGGACTCCTTGTTGATGTTTTCTCCTTGTGGTTTTCTTCAGCAATTAATGGTCCACACCAAGATGTTGATCTGAAAGAAACTGACTCAAGAAAGGAAACTGGGATTTCTCACTGAGTCCTTTAAATGAAGGGTTTTCTCTTTATTTCTGCTTGGATTTGATGCTGGAGTGAATACAACTTGGAAAACATGTTTGAAACATGGTTAATTTGTACAACAGCTCTGGCTTTCATTCTAATCAGCAAGTAAAACTGCAGGTAAAACATGTGGTTGTTTTCAGCAATGGAAGATGAACTAGCTTAACCCTGACTCAGCTGCCAATCTGCGCTGGGACCTAGAGTAGGTGTCTGAATCTCTCTGATCTCACTTTGCTCATTGCAAAATGAAGAACCAGCTTTTTCGTCTCCTAGGAACCTCTCACTATAGACCAGTACTTCCAATGGAAATACTGTGGGAACCACATAATGTAATTTAAACCATGTCAGTTGCCAGAACAAACAGAACCAGTTGGCATTACTTTTAATATTTTCTTTAACCCACTATGTCTAAATATTATTTAAACATGTGACCAATTAAAAATTAATATTTGCTATTTCTGTATACTAACGTTCTGAAATCTGGTATGTATTTTACATTTCAGCCTAGCTCACTGAAGACCAGCCACATTCAAATGCTCAAAAGCTGTCTGAGCCCAGTAGCTCCCATGCTGAACCACACAGCTGCTGACACTTGTTTCTGACAGATTTGCCCACCCAAGAACAGGTACTAGAATAATGGGTTTATTCTCTTATTTATAACCTTAGCTCAAAGCAGAGCAACCTCACACTTCCATGGCTTGACTAACATTACCACACTGTCTCCTCAAATGCAGAATGACCATGGGGTGCTTTCAATACGAAACTTGGCTTATGGACCCAATCCTACAGCTATGCAGATTCCTAAGGGCTGGGGGGCCATGAATGGGCTAGATAATACCTTGCAGACTCTTGTCTGTATCTTATAGCCTATCATTTGGTAAGCTCAGCATCTAACCTCTGGCAACAACATCCTCCACTGTGCGTCAATGATCAGTGACATCAATATCTGGGGCTTTAGTGGAGACGGGTCTTCTGTCCTGGGAGAGCTGGAGAAGGGACTGGTATCTGCTCTCCCACCTGAGTTATTTCCCTTTGCAGTCAGTGCTTCTGTTAACTTTTATTATCTCTGGATGCTTCAGAAAGATACACAGGTAAGGACCTGTGCAAATAATGGTAGTACTGGCATGATGGAAACCTTTGGAAACCATATGATTCCACATTTTCTGTGCATCCCTCTTCGCCAAGTGACTTGCCTAAGGTCATGCATCTGTTTAGGGACAGAACTACTGTTCTAACTCCTGAATCTGGTATTCTTATCATTGACTATGTACCTTCCACACATGACAACAAAACAATAGTGAAGTATTTCCTCTAGAAATGAGGGTTCTCAGAAGGCATTATGGTCACACAACCATTATATGCCAACTGCAAGTGCTATTTTCAGTGATAACATACTTATTATGTTCTAAATAGCAAGAGATACCTATATATATCTCTACTTTGGGGAAACAAATTGTGCTTAATTATTATCATTTTTATAGAAGATAATATTGCAAAACATGGCATTCATGCAAGAAAAATATAAAAGTGAAGGCTTGGTAAGAATGGATCACAAACAGCAGTATCACATGGCACTCCCCAGAGAGAGTCATCACTGGGTAAGGTCCTGAGAGTATTAGGAACGTAGGTATACTTTTAAAAACAAGAACCCTAGTGCATCTTCTGCTTTCCTAGAACAGCTTCCATTTTGTCCCTCCATCTCCTCCTCCTCCTCCCCTTTCCTTCCAGAGATGGGGTCACTTTTTGTAGCCAATGGCTGAGTTATGCAATCAAACCTGCTAAAACAAGTGCCAGAATTAGATGCCAAGCACATAAGGCATGCTATTGGCAGTATCCTTCATCTGGTTCTCAAGTTGCCAGCTAACTCCAATGTCCAGCGTTACTCAAGAGTTTAAGCTAGAGGATTCTGAAGAGTGTGAGCAACGTGACTAAAAAAAGATGCAGAGACTGACACTAACTGCATGCAAGGCTGCCCGTGCACTAGGTGCCGGAGGGGCTCCAAGGCTTAGCCACACACTTTGGAGGAAGACACCTGAGGCCTGAGGTATCACATCTTTGCAAAAGGAAGCTACAGTGAAGAAAAAGTCATACCAGCACTGCCATCTTCTCAGGAACAGTAAGGGTGGAGCCAGTACTAGTGATAATGAAGACAGAAGAATGTCATTCCCTAATTCCTTCAGCAAATATTTACCAAGGACCTCAGTAAGAGCATTTTTCTAGGTGTTAGGGACACAGCAATGAACAAAATAGCGAGAAATCCTTGTTCTTTCATGTTTACCTTCATCAGGGGAAAAAAGGCAATGAATAAGTAAGTAAAATGTACAATATGGCAAATAGTGGTAAGTGTAAAAAGTGCTTTAGGTAGGAGAGGTGGGTGAAAAAATGTGAGGGAAATGTATGCTTGTGAGGGCTATATATGACATGAAAGCAGGCATCAGAAAGAGAGGACATATGAATCTCAGAGAAGAGCATCTCAGACAGAGAACAGAAAATGCAAAGGCCCTGAAGTAGGGGCATGTTTGGCCCAACCTACCACCATGTCTTACCAGACTTAATGCTTTCTTTCACCTCCCTCACCTGTCCCCTCCCCCTTCCTCTTCTCTCTACGACAATTAAAATGATCCTTTAAAAAAATCAACGTCAGACTATGTCAGTCAGTGCTCGGCTTACCATTCTCATCAGGAAGGTGAAAGTCAAACTCTACGATGGTCTAGACAGTTTCCTCCCAAACCCTCCTGCTCTGACCCCTCCTTCCAAACCCAACTGTTCTGTACCACTTGGCACTTTAGACACATCTGCTTCCTTGCTGCTCTTTTGAATATACCAAATACATTCCCTTTTCAAGGCCTTCACTCTCAGTGCTTGAAATTCTTTTTATACAGAGTCAGGTGATTCCCTTCCTCACTTTTGTTCTGTTCACCTTGGACTATCAAAAGTATGGGCCATATCTGGCTCATAGCCAGTACTCAGTATTTACTGGAAGAATGACAGCCTCCATCTTCTCTCTCCCCATAACACATGGAGTAGAACAGCACTGAGAGAACCCCACAGACACTTGCAGCAACACAGACCCACTGTCTCCCACTGGAGGCAACGCAGGGGGGCTCGACTGGCTGTGCAACTTTCTCTGCTCAATTGGCCTGTCTCCATTTCTTTCACTGCCAACTCCTCCATCCATGGCATCACAGGAAAAACATGGAATTCTGGAGGGGAGTCCCGCCAATTATTCAGCCTGCTCTCATAGAAACAATTATTCTATATTTATACTTGTCTTTCTAGTAGTTTCTGTGGAATGAATCCATCCTCCTATTGAAAACCAATGAATTCCTCCATTTTAATTTTGTAGCTCAGTTTTTTCCTTTCTGCAAGAAGACCTACTTCCATAAATAATCCCGTATTTCTCTTATATTTCCAATATTCAGCTCGTACCAGCAATTCCTTATGGTTAAGTGTTTTCCATTAAACAAATAAGATGCATAAAAACTTCCACCCACCATAGCCCTCCAGCACCTCCTGTATCTCTCCATCTCTACTCCAATCCAAGTAAACCAAAAGGAGACCTATAATCACTTTCTTCCACATTTCAACACACAGGAACCAGGTTTCCACCCACCTTTCTGACCTCAAAAATTGTTTCACCTTACTTCTTCTGAAAGCCAAGAACACCCTCAGTCCTCCTTTTACCTGATTCTCCAGAGCTTTTGGTTTTGAGGGAATTACAGTCTCTATCCTGCAATTCTTTAATTTTATCTAGTCTCCAGCAGCTCCATTATAGACTCTTCCTTCTCATCTTGCCTCCCTAGATAATGGGCATTACACCTTTTCTCCTCTCCCTCACCCTCCCTGTGTGATCCATCACTAAACATTGCCTGTTCAATCTACTTAAGATCACTTTCCTTCTCATTCACTACTTCCTTTCTCATTCACTGCATCCCTTGTGATGTTGCCTTCATTTGGATTTGTAAGCTTTACTTGCCTGGATGAATGCAACAGTCATTTTTCATTTTGGCTTCTTTTTTTAACCTCATCCCTCCCTGTGTTGCCACCTCTGAAAACATTTAAACATAAATCAGATCAAAACATTCCCCTATTTTAAATTCCCTGAATGGCACCCTACAACATAGAGGGTAAAATCTAAACTCCTTAGTATGGACCTTCAAAATTTTGCTCTACTTGCCCTTCAATCAAATCTGTAGCTATTGTTTAACTATTGTGTGTTTCTGTTGTTTACTATTGTATGTTTTACTACCGTGTTTAGCTATTGTGTATCTCCAAAGTTTTCTTACACATGAAAATAATTTAAGTGTCTTTTTTACATGAATATACCTGAATTGGCCTTATACTAATTTTATACACATTCAAACAAAGGGTTTAAAATTTGGATGTTATAGTTTGTTATAGTTATTTAGTCGAGAATTCCTGAGCAGACAGAGGGAAAAAAAAGCCCATGACCAAGGAAAGTTGTCCCCTTCTAATCTGGTCCTTGTTAACTTCTACATTTTTGCTAATATAATAGAAAGATGGGGGTTGGGCGATCACACGGAAATGGTTTGAAATCAGTCTATTATGTAGAAGTTCTAGGCATATGCCATAGGGGTTCTTCACTGATTCTGTCCCATTCAATCGTTTTTCCTTCCAAATAATTAACATAAAAGCATACTGGTAATTCTCATCTAACCTGTATGACATAAAGTAGAAAAGATTCGAGAAAGGACAGAAGATCAAGAAGGCCTCAGCCAATTTAAATAAAATTGAACAGGATTAAATAAAAAGGCATATATTTAAGTTAAAAAGAAAAAAGGTCCACAAAAGCACAGAGGAGAACTCTGACTCTGGCTTTAGTCCATAGCAAAAATCACCAACATGAGTAAACAGAGATACTAACATGCTAATGCAATCTTATGTCATATCAATAAATTCATCATCTATTCATTTGACAAAAACAGTTACACATTCTGGAAGAAAAATACTGATAGTTTCCTTTAGTCCAGTGGGTATGAAAACCACCTTTTCACACAAAAATTGTGTGAAAACATTTAAAAAATTGGGAAAAGAGTGACAGAAGGGAGCTGAGGAGGAAGACCAGAATGTGAATGACCCAGGAGGATTCATGTCCAGTGAGAAGATGTCTACTTGGAAGAGAGCAGACTGATGGGATAAGACAGTTAATGTCAAGGGCATGACTAATCACAATGAGGATGGCTAACAGCTGTGAAGGCCAGGGTAAGGTGCCCTCTATTACATTTTAATCCCTGCAAAGTAGGATTACTTTTCTCATTTTACCAATGAGGAAACAGCATTTATAAAAAAGATTACGTAACTTGCCCAAAATTAAGTCATCTTATGGGTAAACAGCAAAGGTGGGAATCAAATGACATCTGATTCCAAACTTTTGTCTGTCTGTAGAATTAATGTGGAAGGAACAGGTCCCATTTGCTTCCACATGATGAAATGAGAATTAAAGAGCAAAGGATCGGTGAGGTGAACTTAAGAAAAGCCTTATCACATCTAGAACTCTCCAGGAATGGTAAGGAAAAGACTCAGAGACTGAGTTCTCCCTGAACATATTCAAGCATCAGTTGATGAGATGGTGCAGACAAACTGATGACTTGGGTCATAAAGCTGAAAAGCTTCATCTCTGCAGTCTTGCTCTCTTAAACACATTGACAGGTAGCAGAGATTATTACAAGCAATTCTTTAAAAAGTAGATCATTGCTTCCAAGGAGTTGAACACTACACATGTTATAAAATCAGGTTCCTTGAAGAGAGACTTAGTCATTACTTCAGGGTCTAGGCAAGGTTCTTAGCAAACCAACAGAATTCAGAAACAAAAACTTAATGAGCTTTGCAGAATTTGCTAAAGGCTGAAATCAAAGTGGGGCAAAGGTGACAATCTGTGGGTGTTGTGTGGCTGTCTGGGCAAACACAAAGGTGAAACTGCTTACCTTAGCCTAAGTAAAGCTCCCACAGGACATAACACACTGCTATCTGACAGTTTGCAATCTTACGAGAGACTTCTATATTTTTGTCTGCTCTGCAGTCACACACCCCTTCTCTATGGTGAAATCCCTAAATTGGCTGGGCTTCCTTTCCTGTTACCGGGAACACAACCTGGATCACTGCTGCACCCACCTCAGTCTTTGTATATTAAGGGAGTGACTGACTCCCCAGAATGGTGAAATATTATTTATGACGGTGATGTGAGACTCGTGAATTCATGGGCTGCTGGCAGTCCAACCACAGTGGCATCCGACAAGGACAGTATCTAGGTGCAACTGTGGCCCAGCGCTTGCCTGCTGAGCCTGCCTTGGATCCTGCTACTTGACACATTTTTAAAAAATGACGGAATGAGCTAGCTACCTCTTTTTCAATAAATACTTTCTCTGATTGAGAGGCATAGCTTCCCTTCCTCAACCCCCAGTATGAACTAATACATTTCTAAATGTTTGATATCACAGAATGAGAGTTTGGGTGAAAGACACTGGTATTTGCTTTTGTTCCAATGTAGTAAAGAAAGGATCTAGGTTACTGAACACAAAAGTTATTCTAATATAAACCCAAGATGTTTGTTCTATTAAAAATCTGGCATTTCAATAACAGATCTGTTTTTTTTTTTAAATCAGCTCATGAGCAATGTTACCTCAAAAAATACATAGTTTTAAAAAAGAATGCAACACTTTGAAATCAGCTTCATCTACTAAATTAGAAGAGATAACAATTGTATTTCCATTTAGCTCCTATGTGATAGATTACAACTCAGAGTTGGGTTGGTTCATTCAGCACATATTTATCAAAAGCCTTCTCTGCTCCAGGAAAAGAGAATTAATTCATAATCTGTCCTTTTGTTTGTAAGCATTCACGTAATGAAAAGTAAAGAAGGTTAAAGGGAGATCATCTGTGATATTATAAATGTATTAGAAAGTCTTATGGACAAAACCTTTTGGAATGTCAGATCATTTATTTGACATTGCATGAAAGTTTATTTCAGGTAGACTTTATGCACTGAATTATCCTGTATCTTAGACAAACACAGAGAGGAAAATTGGTGACTTCCTAGCAATTCTTTTTTATTTCTTACCAGTTTGAAGGATTCTCATAATACTGAACTGTAACTTTGGGAACTGCAATAATTGCCAATTTTTGAGTACAAACCTGCCTATGTGGAAAATCTTAGAAATGAACCATTCTAAAGGTTCAGGTATCCCCATAAGCACCAAAGGTTATTTCAGTGGTTATTTTAACAGCTCTGGGGACATTTTTCAACACAGTATTATACATTTTCCTCTGGCAGAAAAAAGATAAACAGGCAGCCAAATGGTTGCATCACTTGCACTATGTCATTTCTATCCTGAAAACATCTGATTCCCTAGGTAGAAAAGTTAAGTAGGCCTTGGCATCGAAGCTATGTTTAGCACCTACTCTTTTTTTGAGAAATTCATTCCTTCCTGATATGGATGACCACCCAGACTAGCCAGCAACTACAGCTTCAGATCAGAAACAAGCATATCACAGGAAAACTCATAGGGATTTCCAGTTTGTAAGACGTGGATTCAACAATTCTTGTCCAGAGTTCTCTGGATAGGCTTTGTGCTAACTTTTGACCCAAATATATTTGCTGTGCTGATCCTCCCAGAGTTCTAAGAAGGGTGAGCTGTAAGACAGCAGGTGACTTTGCCAATGATGGAAGGTTGAGTATTGAAAGAAGTACAGGCACACACTGAGCATCAGCAATGGAGACATGTGGAGGCAAGAACCTGTCGGTGTGAAACTCAAATCTGTATCATGTCACACAATGCACACAGAATCCATTTCTCAACTATTCATGGCCCGGTAGAGGAGGGACAAAAGCCACACTGATATCGACTTCCAAGAGAAATTTGGTTTCTATTGTTTGGGAAATAAAACCATTACCAGACTAAACCTGACAGTTTGGTAGTGTTTGAGAAGCTACAATAAGGAGACAGCATCAGGGCAATATCACTCACTCATCAGTTTTATAAAAGAACTGTGTGTCTGAGTCTGTACAATCTTCTACCTGAAATCACCCACAGACAGGGCTCCAACCTCAAAGAAAGAACTTTGCTTTTAGGCCATGAAATTCAAGCCCAGTGTACACAATTGGACCAGTTTAATGGTATTTGAAAGAATAGTGATTTTCAGAAAGGAAAAGTAAGAGCTCTTTGGTCATTCAGAGGAATTATCTTTCTCCTCTTCCAGAAGAGATACCCAGCAGATACAGGTAGAGTTCAGAGTGATTTGCATCCCGAAGGAGGAGACAGACAGTAGATGCATATGTGGGCTTTACCCCTCAGCCTCAGTATGAGTCTGCTCAACTTGGCACACAAGCACTGGGTATGAGACACTGGGCTGAGCCACCCCCAAATCTAAGACAGGGCAACACCTGCCAGGACCTCACAAATACTAATCAGGCCTCATTTCCTGGATACAAAGGTTTCTTTGAGGCAAAACTTTCTTCCAGTGTCTTCTGAAAAACAAGGTAATAACAAAGCAGGTGCATGCCAGGCGTGGCTGCCTGGACCAGAGCTGCCCAGGACGGTGACAGTTTTGGCAGAGAGCTGCCATGGGCCAGTCTAGCAGGCGCTTTGGAAGCAGTAACTCACGTAACCTCACAACAACTGTATATAATTGGCACCGTGATCCTCTTTTAGGGATGATGAAATTGGGGTTCTCAGGTGTCCAGCTCTCCAGGGCCTATGCAGTTTCACTACTGGACACAGCACCTCTGAGAACAGGGGTTCCCATCCATTTAGAGGAGGTTCACCCATTCAATAGTC
This sequence comes from Uropsilus gracilis, assembly GCA_004024945.1. Classification (NCBI taxonomy): domain Eukaryota; kingdom Metazoa; phylum Chordata; class Mammalia; order Eulipotyphla; family Talpidae; genus Uropsilus; species Uropsilus gracilis. The sequence goes on from PVHY01001816.1 coordinate 58,332, forward strand.
ACATTTGGTGAGCTGAGTCCTATGGTTGTTCTGAGGGATACAGTGAGGATCTATGAGGTGCAGAGCCAACCCTTACAGAGCTTGCAATTCTGCAGTGAGGACAGATTGGGCATCCGTGTTGTGGGCAGGGAACATGGAAGCACATGGAGGCTGCTAGTGAGTCCTAGGGAAGCTCGGGGTGAGTAAGGAACTTAAAAGCTGAGGTCTAAAAGATAAAATGGAATGTGAACAAAGCAGATCTGAGCTGCTTGGATCCATTAATTGACAGGTCTTTTTATAAATACAGTTGATTCTTGAACCCAAAGCAGTTAAAAGTATTTTCTCTGTCATATTCTTTACAACCTTTTCTTTTCTTTGTTTCACAATATATGTAAGAATTCATTATATAATACCTCTAACATGCAAGATATGTGTTCACTGACTAGGTCATTGGAAGGTTTCTGACCAACAGCAGGCTATTTAGTAACCAAGTTTTGGAGAAGCAAAATGATGTTACATGATGTTTTACTATTGTACTGTTGAAGAGTCAACTATACAGATCTTACCTTGCTCAATTAAAAGTGGGTGGTAGAGCAGGGAGAAGGGCTGAGTATATAGAGAGAAGAGCTTTGTAGTCAGTGGAAGATAAGAAAGAATGCAAACTATATAGAAAAGTGAAAAGGGCCAGGAGGGCTTAGGAACAGCAAGCAAAGAGCAGAATGGATCAGATAGAACTGAAGTAAAAGCAGCCCCCAGAAACCAAGACTCAAAGTCCACTACATGTATCCTACAGACTATGGTGAGGTACTATGCAGGGTGGGGGGGTGTTGAGGAAGGCGAGGGGCAATCAAAAATAGACACGCAGATTTTCATTTTAGCACAATTCATCAAAGTGCAAAGTGACCACTGGGGACAGAAATATTCAATCTTTCATAAGGTATTATGGGGACAATAATCATCTCAGATGATAAAAAAAAAATAGGAAAAAAAAAAGGAGAAAATTCTACCCATCACCCTTTCACCTAAGGACAAGCACAATAATTTTCCTGCATTTCCCTCTGGGTTATTCTTGTGAATTTTTAAAATGAGATTATATGGAGGAGAGAGATTTGTATCCTGCCTTCTCAATTACACAGAATTGGAATTGCTGAAATATTCTTTTTAACTGCTATATAATATTCCAGAAGGAAAATGGCCTGCTCTAACTTACTGAACTAAGTCTGTGTTGTTGGCTCCCATTGCTCAACAGCTGAAAATCTTTGTGGGCATCTGAGATGGTTTCCTAGCAATGGATTTTTTAGAAAAGGAATTACTAAGCCAGCAACTGACTATTTTAAGGTTCTTTATCCATATTGCAAAGTATTTCTTTGCAACAAGATAGAATTCTATTCTATTAGACTGCTCACTGAATTCTGTTTTGCTTCCAGGTCACTTCTGGTACTTCTTCATTTCACTTATATAGGTACTGCCTCTTGTGTGAGCTGCTGAAAATCTGGAGTGACCAGTTATGTTGCATACAAATTAATGTACCATCTCCCCACTTGTTCAACTGAATTGAAAAATAACATTAAGAACAATCCAAAAAATGCCTGTTTAAAAAACTGGCAGTTTATTATTTCCTGCACATAAAGACATTTACTTTATGGTGAGTTGTTTAATGCTCAATCTAGGTAGCAGCTAGGACCTGTGTTGGGATTTTTTAGTGCTGCTATGTGTGAGAGTTTTGTCCTGGCATGCCTATTCTCACCTCAGTTAAGATTCACTTTCATGCAAGAAATCTGCTTCTTGTTTACTCTTATCTCTACTTATAAACAACAACTTTATCCAAAGGTAGATCATACTACAGTGAGAAATAAATCAGCATATCTTTTAGGGAAGATCCTTGCGTTGTAAATACTACTAGTAATTCTTAGTATTTTGATGATAAGCCATCTTCAGTGATCTTTATGACAAAGAATGATCTTTTACTAAAACACAAAAGAAGGAAATCAATTTCTATCCTCCCAAAACTTCCTGGGTGTGGTTCTGAGCCCCTTCCATAGCACTGTGAGCCTTGAGGCTGAGCCTAGACAATTCCCTCACTGCTAAGTGGGTCTGCAAACTGAGAACTGGTGATAATCAACCCTCTCAATGGCTAACTGTGCAGTCAGCAGGTTGGAGGACCTGGACCTGCAGCTGCTGGGCACAAAGTGGATGAAATGGCTCCCTAGAAGTCTGGGAACATTAGTGGAAGACACATCATACTAGCTAGGGCAGATCTGAAGAAGGACAAGAGACAAAACCCGATCAGCACAAGAAAGCAACCAATATTATATTGACGTGGATTCAGTTCTGACAGAATGTTCGGTGCAAGGAACTCCTGCTGCCCCACTTACTGCCTGCAAACCATTTTTTGGAGGCTATGCTTGTGTGGTTGATCTGGTTCCTCGGGCCCTTAAGTAGCTTCCATAACAGGAACATTTACAAATGTGGAAAGAATCAGCACAGGGAGTGATGAAAGCAAAGATTCAACCAGGGCGGTCCTGTGTCCTCAGTAGAGGTCTGGAGGGGAGGGTGGAGTCTCCATCTAGATCCTATCAATCAACAGGGCAAACCTGTGCTTATTGAACCAAGTTTCCCCAGCTCCGAGTATTCACCTGGCTTAAGTGAACATCAACTTACACAGAGACTAGAAACGCTTGCATATTGAAGAAAGTGCATATGCGGTTTTATTCATAGCAGAACCCAGCACTTATCACAGGTCCTGCTGAAAAATTAGTCCAGTAAATGTTTGCTGTGAATGGCTAAGCTTTCTTCCATGATCAGCTTTCCAGGATTGGAATTGGGTTCCAGGATCAACCTCCATGCCTCTGCCAGCAGTTCTGAGGCCACCACCCACAGTTCACAGTCCTTAGTCCACTGTCCCGGGAACATCAGTTTTTCCCAGCCAGATCAAAGCATTCCCTTAACTCTTAATCATTAACAGTCAAATCCCCAAACTTTATTTTGGACTAGAGAAAACAAGGTGCCAGCAAGACAGACACTAAGCAAAGGTAGAGAAGTGAGATTCAGCACCCAGTGATGGCACACAACCATGTCCACATCTGCAGGAATTGTGCTTTTATACAGAGAGCTCCTGATAAGAGACACTCAGGAGGAAGAGGGAGGACTAATCCCTTTGTCTGCTGTATGGAGTCAATGTGCCCTACAGTATAATTCAGAATTACCAGGCACTGTGTAAAGCATCACTTGCCCCCAGCCAGGGCCTCATTAACAAGTTACTAGTTGTTTATCTTCCCCAAAGTTCCTTCAAGGGGCAGGGTGCAGCCTGGCATGCACCACAGATAGAAACTGGGTGTAGATTTTGCCAGATAAATGATACTAGAAAAAGTGGCTATTAAAGCAGGTACACCCACACTACATCTCAGATTATGAGACAGAGAAGCTTTGTCAGCTAGTGAACATCTGACCACCATTCATTTACATTTGTAGTCACCCCTTGAACAATATGGGTTTGAAATGCTGAGGTTCACAGACATATGGCTTTTTTTCTATCCACTGGTTCTCCATTCACAGATTCAACAAACAGGTATGTTGTTTGACTTAATCCAAGGACACAGAGGACCAACTATCAGGGACTTTGAGGTTCTGAAACCAATCCTCATGGATCCCAAAAGACAACTCTATAGTAGAGTAGCATATAGTAGTACATAGTAGGCTCCTCTCACGCCTTCCATGTTGTTCAAGACTCAACTGAATTTATCTGAGGGTGGGGTACAGGGGAAAACATGTGTGCCAGGTACCAGTGAAATCTGGAGCACATTCTAAGATGCAGATCCCCTTGTAATCACACATCATCACAGGGCCTGGCGCAAATGGGTGCAGGACACCTTGAGGACTTGAAGGTGGAGAATTCGGTGGCTCTTTGCCCAAATCCAGTCCTTGGAGTGACTTCTGTCTGCATAGCCCCACGAGTTTTCATTTTAACCCTGTTAGGTAGTTGAACCACAGCATCTCTATGGAGCTAGTTCTCGAAGTGCTGGGCCCTGCCTCAGACTAAAAAGGAAATCTAGGCAGTGTGTTTGGTAGGGAGAACGTCTCTCGACTTTAGGAGTGTATTGCCTAGAAGTGTCCCAGCTCACCCTCCTTTCTCCTGGAAGGCTCTTTCATGAAAAGCTAAACAAAACAAACAATAGACTTCTCCTTCTCTTCTTTCTGAGCTCCTCTGTAGTTGGTTCTGCTCTCCACCTCCTCCCCTCAGCACCTGGAATCTAAGCCTGCCTTCTTTGGTGGCAGAGAATCTGGGTCCCTGCTGCATTCTCCTTACACTCTACACTCTCTCATTTCTCTGTGGCAGCACCAGCAGGAGGAAAGAGGCAAAGGTCAGAAAGACAGGATGCATTCCCTTTTCCCACTCAAGTCGAACATATCACCTTAACCCTCAGAAACAGCGGTGTTTACAACTCAGGCCATGGGAGAAGTGGCTCAAGAAAAATCTGGCATTGGGTGGCATTTCCTTCCCAGATCTGGTATTGAGAGTCTGGTTTTTGTTTGGTTTGGTTTAACTGCTTGTGTTTTGAGGGAACAAAGTCTGCTCTTCATGTAAATAGATGCTCTGTTTTCCCCAACTACCCTCCATTCTCTATCAGAACCTTCTTTTGAAAGTCATACCAGAGTAGAAGAAACTGCTTGGAATATCATTCAGCTGGCCTGATTCATGATTAAAGTCTCTTTTAAAAGTGTTCACAACTAGAAATTCCCTCTTCATTAAAGCAGAAGCAAAGGTTTAAAACAAACCTCAGCACAGTTGATTCTCAGGCAGAGATTTTAACAGTTTCAAAAAATAAATATATACGGCTCTTTAAACTCTTGCTGAATTAAAAATTCTTTTTATGCGAAAAAAGTAAGCTTAAAACAAGGAAGGGACAAGGGAAATAAGATCAAGAGTTCCTTAAATTCAAATCCTAATCTTGAACCCTCCTAAGACCCATCTTATAAGCAGTGTTATCATGTGGATTCTAAAGAACTTCAATATTATGATTCTAAAATAAAATTTCATTTTGCTGCTTAAAGAGAGATTGGAAAGAAGCATGTAGAGAAACTTATTTTATTTTCTTTATCAAGTACTTTATTATATAGATAATTATTTCAAATCTTTGTAAGCCCCAGGGCTCTTCCCCTCCCTGATCGTTCCCTCCCTCACCTGCCCCCACCACCAAGTTCTGAACTTCAGTTTGTTTTTTAGCTTGTTTTGACTTTTCCTCCTGACCTTTTGTTTGTTTTTCCCATATCTCATATTTTAGTGAAACCATTTGGATTCTTTTTCTTTTTGACCTGTTTCTGTTAATATTATTTCTTCTAGGTACATCCATGTTATCATAAAATCATCAAATTTGTCATTTTTAATTGATGAATAATATGCCATTGTGTATATATACCACATCTTTTTCATCCATTCATCTGTTTTGGGACATTTGGGTGCATGTAGAGAAATTTAAATGGAGCACAACCACTTACTAGTTATCCTTTTTAATCTTTCAAGGTGTGGTAAGAAATATTCTATCTTGGTGGAGAGAGGGAGCTACTGGTTTGCTTTAGGCAATATCTAGTGCACAGTTGCCTTTTATAGGAAATATCCAGTTAACTCCTTGACTCACAGTGGATTTGATGCCCCCACTGCCTTATAAATGAATTTAAGGAAAAAATTCCCTTGGCAGAAAGAACAGGTCCCCTTTAAATGTATACCACAGAAACTATCACCCAAATCACCCATCATCTAATCATGCTGAGGTCTTGTGCACTATGAACTGCACCAAGCCCTGCCCTGGGCACAGACCTGACCATGGAAAAGTCTGGTCACAGCCTAGACACCTTTGATCACCAAGTCTTCAGACTACTATGGAAAAGGAGTGATTGTTGATTTTTTTTCCTTAAAATTGTTTATAGGCCAGGTTTCTATAAAAATTAACCCTTCTGTTGGCTGCCCAGTCTCCAGATGTTGATTATTACATTTAGAGATTATCTGTAAGGATCCCCTTCACTGTCCCATCTTTGATCACATCAGGCTTTTGATGGTGGTGGGGTTGGCACACTTCACCATTTTTACTGATGTATCATTTTACTAATTTGTCATCCTGGGGCTGGGGATGCTTTCAGTTTAACTGGGTGAATGATTGGCTGTTAGAATAGGTGGGAATTTGAGAATCTGGAAAGGAGGGAACTGCAAGTTAGTGTCATTTTTGTGGGCCTGGAAGCCAGGATTCCTGACTCGTCACATTCTTGTACACCACAATACAGTTCCTTGGCGTGAAAATTTTATTTAAACCAAGAATGAGTTTAGTTGAAATCTAAAGAGTACTGTGCATAAGAGCCTTAGTTTTCCCAAGAGGTTAAATGGGGCATGTCTCTGGTTATAGGAACTGAAACTTTGTGACCTGAACTCTTCAAGGAAGGGGAGCCTGTGTCCATAGTCCTTAATTTCACCCCCTCTATTTTCTCATGGGAACTTAATGTTATGAGTGTAGAGCTATCACTGGCACCATGTTGATCTGTTGTCATGGAGATCACTCTAGCAACACACAAACCTGCCACTGGTCCAGAAACACAAGTGTCTCACTCTGACGCTCAGAAGAATCACACTACACCCCAGTCCCACCAGTTTCAAGCTCATCTCTACTGCTACTTCACTTCAGAGTGTTTGGAGACTGACTTTTAAAAGTCATTAAAAGGATAAACGCTCAGATAAGAAGGGAGGTAGTAGAAAGGCATCTCAAGATTTCAAAGTCACAAAGTTCACAGAGTGACTGCTCTGAAGTCAGAATTATGAATTTAGTTGTTAGCATTAATGAAAAGTGTGGAGGAAGGCATGGCGAGAATTACCACCAGCACCAATGCTCATCTGTGATGCACTGATAACACAGTATCCACACTTATTAACATCAGCTGTAAAATGTTCAAGAGTTACTAGTGTTGCTCTTTACAAAGCCTTGCTACCTATTTAGAACCTGAAGTTGCTATAGGTACTGTTCCAGTCTGTCTCTGATGGGAGAGATAAATACCTCTGATGTTAGCCATTGGCTGAAGGATGTCAAGATGATCGAATCTCAAGGTCACCTGACCATCCAGGGAGGCACACCATCGCCATTACTTCTCCTTCCTCACAGAAGCCAAAGGGATTTCTTTCTCTAGTTTCAAAAAAGGTTCCATCTGTGTATGAGACCACAGTATCTTTCTAGAGAGTTTATTTAATTTCCTCTAATCTTTAGGTTATTCGTGGATAGGGGTTTGGTGGCACAGTGGATCATCAGGTTGCTAGATGTGGCCCTCCCTGCTAGGAATTCCCAGGAGGCATAAGAGCCTGGAACTGCCATGTTCAGAAGCCGTAGGCCTCAGAATACACTAGCCCACACAGAGACATAAATTCTCTGGTATCCTTTAAGATGGACAGAGGTGACACCAGCATCCAGTAAGAGGGAAGATGTTCAAGGAGCCAGAGCTTCTTTGCCCTGCAGGTCCAGTCAAAGTTGGGTCTTTGCCTCAGTGAAGCTGAGGCACCTAGGAAGACATGAACCCTCTCACCCAAGACCTTCAGGTCTCCTTAGGGTCCAGTGAGCTGTGTTCCTTCTGCCTGTAGCTGCTACCTGATACTTGCTGGTCCCTAGTATCTGTGTCTAAGGGTAGGGAAGACTGAAAAGCAGTGATAACAAACTAAATCATTAGCAACTCTCCGCTTTGGAAAATTTGAACAGAAAGGATATTGAATTTCTTCTCCCTATCATCGCATTCCCATTAGCACCTTTGGGTTCCTGCAACTACTGCGTTAAGATGATCATGGCCCCAATTCGCTGTCCCCAGCACTTCTACCCAAGAAAACTGCATCCGAAAAACATCTTGAACTTACAGGACTAGGATGCAGAGGAGGTTAACAGTAGCTCTTAGCCCCAACCTGCCCTTTCTCCTTCCACTCTAACGAAATAAATAATAAACCAATCTATTCCACACCCTCAGCAAAGGCATTATCTTCCAAGGGTTGATTTGGCCTTAGCATTTCAATGGTACTTTCTCCCCCTACTTTCAGCCCAAATTGGAATTAAAGAGTAATGAACAAAAAGAATTTTTTTTTCTTTCTCAAAAGATCCCTCAGGCTGCCAGAGGTCAATGAAAGATTAAAATGAGAGATTACATTTCTCTACTGGAAAAATGACACCATTTCTCCCCTTACTATGAACTCAAAATGACACCTACATCGTGTTTTGCTACTTGTGCCAAGAAATAACTTAGTTTTGGGAGTCTTTTATAATTAGATACCACCAACATCGTATATTTTTTCCTTAGATTTTTCTCCTGGATGCTATCTGTGTTTTAAATATAATTGAATTTTAAAAACACGCACACACACATTGGCCTTTATTGAAAAATAATTTTAAAAATCTATAATTTTTGAGGAATGTGACATTTAACTATGAGAACAAGGAGGAGAAATTAATTTTAGTGTTACTTATGCTCTATAGTCAGTAGGTGAAAAATAATAAAACTTTAGATTTAAATAATAAGGTACACACTAAAAATTTATTGGATGGAGGAACATTAATAATATATAACATTGAATCAAAGAGAAAATATACTATGTGTGGAGATCTCACATATGTATCCTTGTATTTATCTCCTATAATTACCATTCTTGTGGGCACAGCAGGCGTGCCATACATACTAGTTTTACAGAGTGATTGTTCAAATTATGGCTTACTTAGACTCACTCATTTTCTTATTCCTAGCATTGAGCAGATAGTCTCTACAATCAGTGCATGTGGACTGGGTCAAAATTTGAATTTTCTTTACATCAAACCCAGGATGTCACAAACGAGATTCCCAAGGACAGTCAGAAGGTAAGGATGCAATGTGGTTTCTGGCCATGGGCCCCTTCCTGGCTGACCTGAAACACAGCCTATAGATGTCTGTCCTAATTCACAAGGTGTGGCCAGAGTTGGCCGACCAGTGGGGATCTAGGCCAAGCCGACCTGAGGATGAACCTGAAGCAGCTGTCTTCCAGAGGTGAGGGGCAAGGTTGTAGTCACACAGTTTACTGCACAGGTGTATTATTTTCCACAATGGGAAGCTGCAGGCTTGCTGTCATTATTAGATATGTCAATGATGAGGTCAGCTCGGTGTCTTTTCAGTCACTGGCATAGATCTAACTTTACTTCCATGCAGAGGTCATTTTAATGCCAATAAACACACAGGTGGGAGGTAGGAAAGGGATGAAGAACACAGGTTCAGGAGCAGACTGACTGGGTTCAAAGTCTGCCTCCCACCAGTCAGTCCAGAGGCCTTGGGCAAAATGACTTAACCTTTCCAAGCCCTAGTTTCTGTACTTGTACAGTGAAGATAGTATCTCTCACCTCCCTCCCAGACTCGTTAGGAGAATGAAATTAATGAGCCAATTTAGGAAAGCACTAGGAATCCAGAGTACATGCCCAATAAATGCCAGCTGTTTTCACGTAGTGCTTGGGATTGCCACCATTTTGCGATGGCGAATTTATCCCTGGCACCCAATTTTTCTAACGTCCTAGTTTTCTCAGAGAAAAAATGGGTGCTGAGAAGAACTGATTTGAGTAAAAGTAATAGTCCATTACTCACACCAGCTATAAACTAGAGGAGAAATGCTAACAGTTCTACCATTTCCTATCAGTACAGAATAAAATCTTATTGGCAACACTGCTACCTATCCTGGAAGAACAAGGCCTTCCATGATGGGGATGGTGTCAGTCAACCTGCACTTGAAAACACGCTGAAGCAGCATTGAGACATCAGTTGAAGCCCTGAGTCAAACTCCCTTGAGGAAACTACCATGTTCAAACCGGATCCTATTCTCAAGTCAGTATTCATGAAGAAAGACACCAAACCAAACCAAATTACTATTAGATGATATGCCTGGCGAGCATCATTTCTCTGTTTACATCAGTTATATTAAAAAAAAAAATCTAGCTTTCTGATGCAGGTTTCTTCACCAGGCAGGTTGTTACAGTGACTATTTTCTTCATTACTCTTTAGAATAAATAAACTGCAAAAGGCAGGGACCTCTTAAAATGGATCATACAGTGTCAGAGTTGGACAAACAAATTAACATCGTATGATCTGATTTCTCCCAGTTTTACAGAGGAGTCACTGTGGTCCAATAATCTGCCTCCAGTCACAGAGTTATATAGGAACCAGCCAGGGCCGAACCCTGTCCTCCTGACCTCAAGTCCAAGGTCAGCATGTGACTTTCTAAATTTCTCACTCTGTCCATGCTCCCACCCCTACCCCAGTGTGCTGTACACACTGAAAACCTTGAGTACACAGATGACCAAATTAATCTACAGATTCTGCTATTTTAATATCGCATTTTCAACCCCAAAAGATCTCAACAAGTGGCCATATAAATAAAGCACTATCCAGTGAAAGCAGGCCTCAGAGGAGTTTACAGAATATCTTTAAAATCAAAAACTCATTTCTCACAATGTGAAATGGGTAAGCCTGTGCCCATGTTGGAGAAAAGGGAGATGAGGCCAAGGAGGGAAGTGACTTGTTCAGGGTTCTACTGCTATGGTATTATGGTATTTGGCTGACACTTGAACTTTGACATCTTGTTTGGAAGCCTGTGCTTTCTACTTCCTCAGTCTAATTAGCTCTGCCACAAATGACACTGCCATTATTCTCTGCCCGAGCCTGATGTGTTGAAAAAAGAAATTTAATTCATAAAGAATCTTCAGGCCAATTTTTTTTTTAATGCACGCTAACTAAGCGATAGGAAATAACTGCAGGTTGTAGAACATCCTCCGCCCACCATAGGGTCTGATTTCCTCTAACAAAGCACAGACTTCAGACCAGCTCCCCAGACCAGAATAGCACTTACATCTACTGCTTGCAAGATTTTAAAGCCCAGCGCAAGGCAACGGCTGCCTTTTTTTTCACCCCATTGCTGAAGACATCTTCAATCATTGCTTTGTTGGGAAGGAGAGAGTTGTTTGTGAATGCGGCAGCATGGGGATGAAGTACAAGCTAGAAGGCCTCTGTGTAGGTCAGGGATGGCAAAGCCACAAAGACTGGCAGGGAATGAGAAGCTACCTCCTTGCTGGCTGCTCCTGAGAGCAGTTAAAGATAGAGATGGTGGCAGCTAATGGCGGGGGTGGGAGAAGGGAGAATGAAGAAGACTGTGAGGGAAGGTGCGGGGGGACGGATATAATCCAGCATACAGAAACCTGTCAGGAGGGGATTTATTTTTGTTCTGTGAGGGAGTATAATAGGGCTTTGCCTGCACTCTCAATAGCTGTTTTGAAGTGAACCCGGCTGGTATGTCTTTAATTTGTCATTTCATTATGAAACTGTTTCCCTTCCAAGAAGCCTTCAAGTCAGGAAGCTCTGTCTGCCCACACAGGAAATTCCTTTGCTTCAACTTCCCCAAAAAGGAAATTTCCCTCAGAAGTGAGCCCAGCATATGCCTTTGAGCAGGGCTGTTTCAAGAAACCTTGGCAGCTGAGTCCTGAAAACACTCCTGGCTTTCGGTGGCTGCTGCTGCGGTTCTGGGATAAACAGTTCAGCTCCCACCCTCGGGGTGGGGATCCCACTGAAACTGACCCTTGCCCACCCCTTCCTCCCTCTTCTTCATTCTCCTTGTGCCTGTGCCCACCTGGCCAGCAACCACCCCACATCCTGTGCAAGACTGGGGGTTTTAACTCTGAGACTTAGTACCTGCAACTTTCCTTAAGAAAAGTTTCCCTCCCTCCCTCCCTCCTCCCTCCCTCCCTACCCCCCCCCTCCCTCCCTTTATGGAGAAACTACAGTATTTCAAATAAAGAGATCACCAGAAAGTAAAATGGTTGTTGATAGCTCCTAAAGCTATATATTAACCAAAGGATCTTTTTTCCAGGATGGTAAATTTTTTTCCCTAAACATACTTCTCCAGTGAGTATTTTAGGCAAAACATGAAGGGGCAATATCACAAACCACAGTCTTATAAAAATTAATCTCTCAGACATACTGTGAATGACTATGGGGATGAGAATCCAGAGCAGCTGTGCTGAAGTGAGTAATAATATATAGTATTTATGAAGCTTCTTAGCAAAGTGGCGTTAGCAGGAAACTGCCAGACTCACAGTTAATTTTCCATTTCAAATCACTTCATTAAAAGAAAAGTTTGAAAAGGAAACACAAAAAGAGCGAGTGACCCTTAAGTTCCAATTGAACAGTAAGTGGTGGGACAGAGACAGATGATTTGCTGAAATGTCCTGTGTGTTCACCCTACAGCCAGACTGGCTGAGCATAACAGTGGGATATGATGTGGGATGGAGTCTCTCTACATACTTCATGTGCCAGAACTCTTTATGGGATGCTACTTCACAGGAAAACAGTAATATTTAAGGGACTAGTACGAATCATATAGCTCACTGAAAACTGAGTATGTCAACCCTGAGGTTTTGGGTTGTGGTAGATATTTTCTGCGTAGTGGATTCACAATTTTACTTTATTGAGCTATTCTATTTTTCTAAAATTTATGAGGTTTTAGCCACAGTTGGCTCTGAGAGACTGATACTACTTTTCCTAGACTACCTAGAATGGTCTAGGGAATAGGGCTTTGGCTTCTGTTGGGACGAATGGTACAGATTGGAAAGAGAGAGGCTGATGTATGGGCCCTGCACCGACCAGCTGTGACCCTGGCCAAGTTCTTCCACCTCTTTAAATCTGAAATTTCATCAGTAAAGGGAGGATAATAAAACCCAATGCATAGGACCATTCTGGGGATTAAATGAGACATATGAGCGAGAAGCGTCTGCCACAAGCACTCAATAAATAGAAGTCACTGCTCCACAGGGAAAGTTATGAATGAACTTTTTCCAAACCTCACATACCCACACATAAGTCACCTATCTCTGGTCAGCTCCTTGAAGGTTCCCCACAAGTCAAGATTTTCCTGATCACTTCAGCCTGGAACTTAAATCAGCAGTTCCCTCATCCCACTATACGGTCTTGGCCTTGTCACCTAACATTAAGTCACCCCAGAGGTAGACCATTTCACAGTAAGAATAGCTAAAAGCATTAAGGATTCAGATCTATCCCCTCCCAATTCACCCCTTCTCTCAAACAACATTTTCAGATGCATATTCTCAAGTTAATGGTTTGCTGGAGGGGTCTAACTTTGTTCCACCAAACTGACAGTTGGTGGAAATGACAGTGGTGGAACAAGTAATATGCTGTGCATGTATTACTCATCAGGGTCAGAGACCTGGTTCTCAATGTTTTGTCTAAATCAAGGGGCCTGGATTTTTCTGTCTAATCTTATCTGTCTCCATGGAGAAGGCCAGCCCCCAGTAAAATCAAGGGATTTGTTTCCTCTAACCACACCTCCCCCCACCCTTGACCTTCCAAACTGCCATGGTTCCTCTATAGTAAAAGATTCAAGAGGTTTGATAAACTAATTTTCATTAAGACATCAGGGACTTATGGTATTAATTATCTCTATCCAAGGTACTTAGGTGCTTTTAAAACACACTTTTTAAAGCAGAGCTGGATGGAAACAATGCCTAACCCAAAGGGAATGTATTTTAATAGTAGAATTTCAGGTGCCAGAGTAGTTTATTGTGGGAGATATTTAAGTTTAGGGAACTCATAATAAATCACCACATCAGGGTGACCAAAGAGCCCAAAGAAACATGATGTGGAACCTGTTCACAAACAACTATAGCCCTTGGTGCTGGGATGGATCACAGCAGTGTTATCAAGAGTGGGGCTGGATAACATGTTTGGAAGTTTCTGAATCTCAACATTCCATCAGCAAAGAGAGTTGCAGACATGAGGTTGCAAAGCTGAATTTATACACCCAGTTGTGTTTCTTCAGGTTCTTTCTCTGAATCACTAGAGGAGGTAGGGAGCATCACAGAAGCTCTGCGACACAGATATCTTAAGTATTATTATCTATGAGATAACTTGTCACTTCTTTTCTCTGTGTCTCTCCCTGTGTCTCTGAGTATGTTTCTCTGTGTCTCTTTCCCTTCCTCCTTCTGCTTTCATTTGCATTCATCTGAAGTACAATTTTCTACCTAAGAATCAAGAAAAAACTGTTTCTTTCACAAGATCCAAACAAATTTTAGATTTGTGTGGGTCTCTGGGTTCCTTTCCACACTTGATCAGAATTTTATAGTGGCCTCTAAAAGGATGTTTTCACCCCTGCCTCTCAAGTGAGGACTCCCCCTCTCCCCCAGGGAATTTCTTTTGTGTCCCTAAAAGGTCTTTCAATAACGCCCCCCTCCCCAAATATCTGGGTGAATATCTGGCTCACAGCTGAAGTTGAAGGTCAGTGAGAAACTACCCAGAGCATTAGGCAGAGTTGTGAATAGGGGAAGAACTATCTATGGGGGGGAGAGGGTGGGTGGGTTGTGAGGTGGCTTTTCACCTCCATCTCACATGAGAAATGAAAAGAGTTAAGTGTGGAAGTTTGAGGCTGTGAGAACAGGGTGTTGAAGTCATCAGAATGAAAAAGAAAGGAAAGAGATCTCTCACACTCTACTCTGTTCACTTCTGGTAGAAAAATATGCCTGAGACAGATTAACCTTTCAACCCATTAGAAAAAACAGGTCTGTGAACTTGCCCTGCCTCCAGGCTCTTCCTGAGGTAGGCACCCACTTCAGAGGCAGGAGAAAGGACCATTTTATTTCCTCAAGAGGCTGCTACCCAGTCATTGGCTCCTGTTTGTTCTCCTCCAAAGAGCTTCTGCAAGTGGGTGACTTGAGGAGGCAAATAAAACCCCTCATCTGCTTTATTCACGAATCACTGCCTTTTGGGGAAATCCTTTCCTACCCTAATCCTCCACCCCCTTTTTCACAGTTGATAGTAGATTGATTTGAGTAACTAGTTCAGGGCCTCCATTTAGAAACAGTTTCTGGGTGTGAGTTTTCATGCCCAGGGGACAGCAGAAGTGTCACAGATTCTCTGTTGGCCAGGCGGATGGAAATGTACTTTAAAGCTCAGCATCAAAGCCTTTACTTTAGAAGCTGAAAACCTTCACTCCCCTGCCAACTGTGCTTCCCCCCACCCACCCACCCCCTGCAATCATTAATTAATGCAGTATTAATTGTGCATGTGCTATGGGCTGAGTTAGGAGGACTCATGTGGCCAAGTGTGGCCTACTCATGAGGCTGCTGCACAGATAAAGCCAGGGACACCATTGAGAGAGGATGTAAAACACAGATTGCCCTTTTGACAGGACACAGGAAAGGCAAAGAGGCCTCAGCTGCAGAGGTGATTTCCACAAATCATGCAGTTGGAGTTAAGTTGGATCTACCAGCAGCCATACCTGAGCATAAAGCATTGGGCAGGGGGTCAACTCTCAGGCCAAAAAGAGATTGGGGATTACAAGAACAGGTGGGACAGCCTGGATTGGGCTGAAAGGTCCTGAGAACTAGCATAAGGTATACCCGGCTGAGCCAGCCCTCAGCTCCCATCAATGCCATCAATGCCATCTCAATCACAGGCAGCATGGGGAAGCTTCCCACAGTGTCAGCACTGACTTTCCTTAATCCCATGTAGTCGGGCAGCCTCATAAAGCTACTACAGCTGATTGTGAGGACAGTTTCCCAAGTCTCTGATAGATCAACCCCCTGCTCTAGAATTTGATGTCAATTGCTAGAAATCAAGTGAATGATCACTTAGCACATACAGATAATGATGCTAATATCATTTATAGTGCTCTTCTAGAAACAGAAAACAATGACAAGTTTGAGCTGCCAAGAACTTTAGAAATCACAGACTCAGATCACTCTGCCTTATAATTGTGGGATCTAAAACTGTGGAAAAAGGAATGAATGATTTGGGGCAATCCCACTGGTCAATGTGCAGAGGACTGAGCTCTACACCAGCAAACCCCCTGCTCCGTCATCCACCGTTAGGGTTTCCTAGCACATATGCCACGTGGGCAAACTAAGGCAGGAAAATGTAGGTCTTTCCAAAGCATATCGGACAAACAAAAATATCAGGAAGTGAGATGCAGCAATTTGTAAATTTAATGATCTGATTCTCAACTGCCCCACTTTCCTACTGCTTAATAATCATCTCAGAGGTAGATCACCTCTTTTAAAAATATGGGAAATTGTGAACAACAGGGAAACGTCTTTTTACTTTATTTAATTTTGCTTTTTTCCTTTCAGAATGTATACAGATACCTGAAAACAGACTGCAGATAACAGCCTGTATAAAAGACTGACCTGGAAATTTAACCATCTACGTTCAAAAGATTAACTTGATGTCTCTGATGATATCCCTTTGGCCTTCCTTGTCCATAATCTACATAAATTTTACTTCAAAAAAACAAACCAAAAAAAAAAAAAAAAACCCTAAAAAGCCTCAACCTCTTAGCATGTATTTTCTTCTTCAAAGCAGCAGCCAGAAGGAAATGACTTCCATCAATCCCTAGTGCTTTTAAGAGGCCACACAGTGACATGGAAAAAGAAAACACCTCAGATTTGAAGTCCCATCTGGATTCAAATCCTGGCTCCTGAACTTTCTGTTAGTGTCAGAGATTTGGCCTTTCTGGGTCCCAGACAGAAAACAGATCATGACATCTAACTTGTAGCATCAGTGATTATTCAGAATAATATAAAATTCTTGGCACAGAGAACTTGCTCAGCAAATAGTAGTGATGATGGCCTATTGCACACACCATTGCAGTGGAGGTTTTCTGTTGTGTCCCTTACACAGCTGGCATCTGGGGTGGCTCCTAAGGCATCAAGGCTTTGGTGGTGGGTGTGGGAATATCCACCTAGAGAGGTGAACCTAATTCCCTAAATCATAGGCAGTATTGTAGACCAATGTTATCTCTAGTAGCTCCTATGAACTGGCAGGTATGACGACAAAAAAAGAGACTCATTTCAAAGGTAAGTCACTTCTGGAAAACAAATGGGTAATTAAATCCTAACATTGTGGCTGGTGAAGTGGAGTTTCAACAAACTGCCTGATACCCCTGTAATTTTTCTTAAGCTACTGCAATTTGATTGCTTTCAACACACATCGATGTGCTTTTCCCCCCGTTATTATATCTCCTTACAAACCTCTGCCCTCTTCAATAAGCCATTTATTTAATGTCCCCACAAGAAAAGAGAATTCAACCCTAGTTGAATGGATTAAACAGTGTCCCCCCACGCAGTCTGCATGGATGAACCTCTAAGCTTCCCTGCATCTCATCTGCACCCACCACACCCACAGCACCGGATCCCATATCTACATGGGCAATCTGCATTTCTATTACTGAAATCTTAGTACTCCATTTGAGGCTATTTCTATCTATGATCTAGAGGAAACAGAAATAGAGACATTTCAAAAGAATAGGAATCAGTCCACCTACCCAAGAGGGAAGCAGTAAATATCAGGGCAGGGTGACTAATTATTCTTGGGTATTTACAGTTAGCATGTGGCCAGAGACATACAGCTGTGTTCTCAAAACCCCAACACTACACCTAGATAGTACAGACAATGGAATCAGAGGCCAACAGTGAAATCAGAAGCACCCCAGTCCCCGAGTTACCATCAAATTTGTTCCTGTCAAAAAGCCCAAAACTCTGAGTTACTGATGAGGTTTGCTCAAGCATGAAGCAAAATGGGAGAAAATATTATGGTGAATTACAAAACAGACTCGTTTATAAAACCAGTTATATTAGTATTTGAGAATGGAAACTTCACCGTATATGGACTCAGCACAGTCAATGCTTGGTGATAATGAGTGGGGGAGGGGAGGCAGGGAAGCATAGTGCCAACCCACAATGTTCCCTATTTTCAAGCCAGCAAGGACTATGCACATCTACAGGAAGCTGAGCACGGAATGGATGGTCAGGCACCCTCAATTACACAGCCCTGAGATGCAAGAGAAAGAAAACAAGGAGAGGGGTGGAGGGGTAGATTCAAGGAGACAGGAGAGAGAAGATTGAAGAAATGGAAATATTTCTTATCGCCTGTGGTTATTCCAGTCTGTACTCATGGAACTGTTTCTCATTGTCTTTTATTTTTAAATGGCTTTCTCAGTCAGTTTATTTTGTGTTGGATTTAGAATAGAGCTGGACACCTCTGGGTTCACAGAAATAACCCACAGCACTGGATAGGGACAACCAGCAGCCAGTAGCTTCCAAATGTCTACTGCACAATTCCAAGGAAATTGAGAGCACCCCCGCCCCTGAGGATCAGAGCCACTCTGTCAGAGCTCAGGCTGGAGGAACTGCCTTAAATGTACACAGAGTGCAGGGCATGAAATGTGAAGTGAAAGAAAAGGTCAATAGACCTCTGGTTATATATTAAAAAAAAAAAATACAACAACTATAAATAGCTGCATTTATTGAAGCTGCTTCCTTATCAGGAAGCATGGAGCTAGGAATTAACGTCTGCCTGCATCGGAAATTCTTTCAGACAGCAAACCCAAAAAGGAAATTTCCCTTCCAAAGCATCCTGGCTGTTCTGTTATGGGTTGTTTTTTCTCTTCATGCTGTTAGAAGCAGTTCACCAAGGCCTGGATGTGGCCACATATATGACTGGCAGAGAAGAAAGCCTAGAATAGAAATTGAAGGCCCCCAAAGGATAGCTTAAGGGGGAACAAAACATCAGTATTTGGTCATCTTTGTTAGAAGTTCTTGTTATTTTGCCATGGCACAGGCTGAGAATTAAATCTCCTCTGTGTCCTTGCCTTAACTCTGCAGGTGATGTCATGACACATCATAGGCAGCTGAATGAGAAGGGGCTGTGTTTGGAACACTGGAAATGGCCGAGGGCAGGGAGGCTTTGCAAGGTTTTATAAGAAAGGTGGGAAAGGCTGTGGAAGGTTGTGGAAGACTGGAAAGTTTACAGATTGGGAAAGATCAGGGCAGATGAGTTCCAGCAGAGGTACATACATAAGGTGGGTGGTAAAGGCCCACAAGGATGCAGAGTCATAGAGCAGAACTGAGTTTCTAGACATCAGAAAGAGTGGTTAAAAGATCACGCTGATTTCCACTGTGATTTACATAAATCAGTCTCTGTATGATGTAAAAGAATTCTTCCTTTAATGTAACAGACACATAAAAACAAGCATGCTTCTTGAAATCCTTGAAAATGGAGGTATTTCCTCCCTAACAGGCTATTAACCAGCTCTGCAAACAGAAAGATACTGGGTGCCTAGCAGCATCCATGGTGATATCTCAATTAGCACTGGTATTTATAAGAAACCCTCTTCCTTATAACATACTAGTTGTGTTAGAAATTTTGAAGCTCGGGTAAAATCATCTACGGGAGAGAAGACAGCCCTGGGATGCTTGTTGGGTCTGTCTGAACCCAAGTTCTTTCTATTGCCATGTTAATTCATTTGGAAACTCCAAAAAGATTATGATCCTCCATGGTAAAATGACAGGGAAAGGGGTGTCTGGTTGAGACCCCTCTTAGATGTGCATGGTCCGCTTTGTCCAGGTTGCAGAGATAAACTGAACTTCAAAGCTGAGCTGACAAGAGCAATAGAAATGGGTGCACAAAGCCAGAATGCATTATCCACAGTGGTATCTTGGGTTCCTAATGGAAGTCAGCCTGCTGGGGTTCAGCTCAAATGGACAGTCAATTGATTCACCAGAGCTATTCTCTGTCCCTGTGCCCCAGTCACTTAGACACTGACAGCCAGGCAGCCTAACTCCAAGTCCAAGAGACTCTGCAACTGTCTCTTCCAAAGAAAGGCAAAGGATGAACTTCGAAACAGAATCATATTCAACTCTGTGTATTGTAAGAACCTGAACAGTGAACCAATCTGAGCCTGAGGCCATGACAATGATAAAATAAACTGAATGACATCCTCTTTAAAGGTTGCTGTATGATTAAATAAGATAATATGTATGATCGCATTCTGCAACTTAGAAGAATGCAAAATAAAAACTATGACAATATTTACCTCCCATTTTCATCTCTCCCTTTGGGAAGAAAAATAACTTCAAGGATATGGAAGTATTGCTCCTGCTAATGAGAAAAGAGGCATTATTGTCTCTCTCCTCACTCCCCTGGTTCAAAGATAGCTGGCCCATCATGTGACCATCTCAACTCAGTTACTTTGCTGAGAATGCAAAATCACTGAGCGGGTGAGCAGCGATGTAGCACTTCCAAAGGAAAGCATTAAATTAAATTATTAAGCACACAGGAGTAGTAATGTAAGAATTTTGAAAGATTCACTAGGAAAAGAAACAGAGCCAGGGGACAATTTCTGCTGCTCTGACTCCAGAAAACTGAGTGGTTATTATAGCTATTTATTAACCCGCAATATCATAAACTATCCCTATTAAATGTGATGAATGAGTCCTAGGTTCCGATGTTTAAATATCAATTCAGAGGAATTTTAGAAGGCCAGCGTGGCTCTGCAAAATGTAAAGTCTTTAGGACAAGCAGCATGAGGGCAACCTGATTAGATGCGATTATTTCAACTAAATGTGCAATGATGATGTAGAAAAGAATTTAAAATAAAGGCAAGACATCTGGTGATTTAAATTCTGCCCCATGAATATGAAATACACTGATCTTTCTCACATGGTAGTCTGAGCATCACTGTCTGAGGTAAAGTTTTAAGGGCGAGCACCACCTCGTGACACACTCTGTGCTGCCCCCTTCTCCTGCACCCATGAGTTTAGAAAGAAGGGTTTTTTAGGCAGGCAGATGGGAAAGTCTTCCTCACACTGGGAAACCCCTAATGAGAATCAAGAAAATGCATCCCTGGCTGGGGCAACAACCCTTCAACACTCAGAAAATAAGAATGATCCTTTCTAAGCACTTTTGTATGTCCCTGGTCTTGCATACAGTCAAGATATGCAGACTTATGGTTCCTATAATGAATGAAATTTTTTAGTTTTTTTCTATCTGCCATTTCTATTGCACATCAGCTCTTTTATTGTCAAGCTTTTTTTTTTTTTTTTTTTTTTTTTAAAGACTAAGCCTCGCTATTTTTGCCCACGGAACTGCAGGCTCACATTGCCCGGGGTAACATGGACTCAAGCAATCCCCAGCCTCAGCTTCCCAGGTAGCTGGGATTACAGGTGTGCGCCATAACGCCCAGCTATTTTTTGGGACTTGGTCTCGCTGTGTTGCCCCGAGCGGGACTCAAACCATGATCCCTAGCCCCAGCCGCTTCATAGGCTGAAGCTTACAGGCACGAGCCACCGTGCCCGACTTTTTACTGTCAAGCTTAAAAATTATTTAGGATCACTTACTGGAGAGACAAAAAAAGCAAACGCTTGTATCTTCTCAGTGCACATTCTTGGATTTATTCTCTTGGTGAAACAAGGAAGCTTCAGCAAACTGCTGTAGGGTGGTTGAAGGGCACCACCTGCAAGTTGGAGAAGTGACCAGGACTGCACAAGCTGTTCCCTCCCTGGCCTTCCCTGGCTCTTTCAAGTCCACGGTAATTGGGTAATTGTCACTTAAGACTTGATTCCATTTGTCACTTTATTCTTATCGCAGGCAAATGAAAAGGTAATATTTTCAACTTCCAACCTTGCTAGTGTGTGTTTGGTTTGGCCACAGCGGCCCTGCATATGCAAAACAAAATGGTGAGAAGCCCTCAGTATGAGAATCTTACATAGTATGATCCCCATCCTTTTCCCCAACAGGAAAAGCTATCTCGTGATTAAAGAATGGAAAGAGGAAAAGGAGCAGTTAAGAGAATGGGTTTCTTTGGAGACAGCTAGGTGCAATGGTGAGAACCAGCCTCTCTTGAGCAAACCAGTCTGGTGACTATCTCTTTAAAACAAGCAGCTAAAAAAGCTTCCAACCTAGCAATACCATAAATGTCCCGCTGCTGTCTTGGCTTCGGATTCTTCCCCGTACTTTCCATCAGCATTCCACCGGGAATTGTCTGGAATCCCAGCTTAAAACAGCAATACCCCAATTCCCTGGTTAGAGTATTTATTTTCTTTTAGATTTGCAAACCCAGCTGGGATGCATCTTCAAGTGTGCGGCACAGCCTCACCCATCCTAGGGCTACATGAGCTGTTTCCCAAACAGCAGGAAGGGCGTCCGAGTCCTGGAACAGGAGAGGAAGGAGGGCAGCTAGGCCTCCTGCGGAAAGTCCCGGTGGAGGGCATAGAGTAAGAGCCTGGGAAGCTCTACATTTTGAGGACTTATTCCAGATGTTGGAAACAATGGTGTCACAACAGGGCTCAAAGAGATTACTGAGGAGGGCTCTCAGGTTAGGCAGCCAGAAAGTAGCAATCAGACAAACCCTCATCCCAAACTGACTCCATAAACTGATGACTGATTATTCTAAGGCTAGCAATAATGTACTGCAATCCTAAATCTAAGCAGTTATTTATGTGGGGATCCATTCACTCATCCATCCTTCCACTCACACAAACCCCTCCCTCCACCTTTCCCTCCTCCCAAAAGAGACATGCAAATTTATTCAACAATCGATCAACCAGCTATAACAGATTCCAGGCATTAACCTATACAAAGGCTGAGTGTCAATCCTGAAGCCATCCATTCACCCAAAAAAATATTCACTAAACCCATTCAGAAAGTAGCATAACAGATAAGTGCCTGGGCTCTGGAATCAGAGAGAACTGAGTTTGAATTCTGATTTTCTCTGTTAGTGACTTCGATTCGCTTGATTCTTCTATGTGGCACAGATATCTCTATGAAGAGAATAACTACCTTATAATTATTGCTGTAAAAAACTAAATAATCCACACAAAGGACTTCACACAGTGCCCAGCACTGGGCAATCCCACAATAAATATTAGCTATTAGGACTGTGTGTTAGGCAGATGCCTGGCAAACAATGGGGGGCAACGCAGCAGTAGCTCAATGAGGAAACTATCTGCTCAAGAAGACATTAAAGTGCTGGTGTGAAAGTTGCAAGCAGGAGGATGATGCCTTAGGTAAGATCAGAAGATTCTGAAGTGAAGAGGGTCATTAGACATTCTCTTATCCAATCTCAGTAGGACAACTGAGTAACAGAATGAGAGACTCACCAACAGCTAGTTGAATAGCACAACTAGTTAAGCAACCTGATTTGCTGGCTGCCATTGGGTGGGTGGTGGGGGTGGGGGGAGGTTGGTTTGTTTTACCATGATAAGCTTTTATGGAAAGGTGAAAAGAGTTAATCGTATAGCAGCCCCCAGAGGCAAAGCAAGAGTTAGGGCCTCCATGGGGTATGTCTCAAAGTACAGGAATAAAAATCTTTCTTTCTTATGAAAGAAACCCCAACCTGTTTGGGGCAAGAATTTGCAAGTTTTTCCCCTCCATACTGGACTGTAAGCTTCACAAAGGCAGGGAAGTAGTCTGTTTTGTTCAACTCTGGTACCCAGAAGGAGGCAGGCAATCAACAACTGTTTGTTGAATGACTATATAAATGAGCTGCAGGAACAGAAGTGCTGTGCCCTGAAGTACATACATAGGTCACAGCACAGCTTCTGCTATTACCTGACTGTGGTTTCTTTGCCAATTCTGTCTGCTCCAGTTGACTAAGGACAACGGTGCCCACAGCCATGACCCTGGCACTTTTACTGTCCCCACAAGTTCACTGTGGAAAGGATGGTAGTCTGGAGCAAAGCCTTTTACCTCCTCAGTAAACTGAAGCTGTGATGTGCAGAGCACAGCACATGGTGACTGCAAATACTAACAGACACAGTGAGAGGCAGGCAAAGAATCTCATGCCCCCCCAATTCCCTGTGAAAATCCCAACAACTGCCCTCACTGTAGAAAAGAAAGGCTAATACAGCAAGGCTTCACCCCCTCCCCTAGTCTTGTGTTTCCCAGTATCACCTCTGGTTCTCTGTACAAGCACAGCCAGAAAGGTAAGCCCACACCTTTTGGCCCTTCTGGGCTCCACTTTCAGCAAGCAACTTCCACCTTCCGAGGAGGGATGAATAAGAGGTGGAGAATAACCTGGGCAGAACCATCATCATGGCTAGCACCACCAACAGCAAGCACCATGTAAAGTCATTAGGGATCAATCAGCTAGGGAAAGGCCAGGATGACCCTCCCCACCCCCATGTCCTCTGTAATCAGGACGCATGCCCTTGTGATAATATTCAAGATGATCAACCTGGCAATTTCTTGGACGCTCATGAGCAGGGTGGGAAGCAGGTGATTCTAGCCCCCCCCCCCACTGCCCCCATCACATTTTATCATCTGGGGTGGGTGTGACACAAGAAAAACACACATTAAGGAAATGACAGGTGCTGGTGGCTTTGGAGACTGGCCCCAGGTGCTGCCCTGGAAGCTCGGCCAGGTGGTACTGAAAATCCAGGCAGGGGTGTTGGTGGAGATGACTTGGGAGAGGAACTACACCAGGACAGGAGCTACTGCAGCAAAGCAAGCAGGGAGAGAAGCAAGAGAGGGGAGGAAGGATGAGCTGGAGGGACCAAAAGTCTATATGGAAAGTTGCAACCTGCATGGAAAGGGGCAGGAGATTTGCAGTCAGCATGGAAAACACAGGAGGGAGCAGCCCCAGGGAAGAGAGATGGAGCACACAGCTTACCAACCAAGCAGGAAGTGAGTCCCACTCAGAAACCAAGCAGAATTTAGAGCCTAAGGAAAATATTAAAGAAAGCAGTGGGAATTTAGGAACACTATCCAAGTTTCACTTTTCTTATCCAGGAGAGTTCATGGACTTCCTAGAGATCACACATTTCCAGATCTGGGGAGTAAGGTGTCACAGTCAGAGCCAACTGAATACATGGGGCGGGGGGATACAAGAGTTTCAAGCTTTACAAAACCACTTAGAGGCAGAGGAGCACAAGCAGAAGCAACAGATTCCAAAGCTTAGAGAAAGTGCATGAAAACAAACCAAGTTAGATCGGTTTCCCTTTAGGTTGAAGTCCTCTGCCCTCCACCCCCACCCTGTCCATCATGCTGATCCTCTTGTCTATCCATCTGTCCCTTGGTCAGTCTGTCTGTCCCTGATCCAGGTGTAAACACTCACGCAGGTGCGCAGGCAGGCGAATCGAGTCTTCCTCCATCCTGAGAGCACGGGGCACTGGAACATGAAGTGGGGTCGAGGAGGTGTAACTTGGCACTGGGCTCTCCGGAGGTGTATATGAAATTCGTTCCTGCTGTTAAAAATAAGGACAGGAAGAGGGAAAGGGAAAGACAATGAAAATGTGTAACTAACAAGTGAAATCTTCTAGAGGGGTGGGAAGCAAAAGGGAGTCCCGGGCTTAAATTGTGGGCGAGTCAGCTGGGCGCCTCTCTAGAATCCTATATACCCCTCACATTTCAGGGTGCTAACTTTTAGGATTTAAAACAAAACATCTATATAGTTTAAAATGGGCTTTTCCTTTGGACTTGTGTCAACAGGTATCCACTGTCTCCTCTGTATTAGCTGATTTGTTCAAGTAAAAAGAGAGGCAGGGAGAGAGAACAAACCAGTAAGTCCAAGAAAATGACTTTAGACTACTCTCTCAAAAACCACCTTTCCGTGTCACTAATATCCCAATACATTAAAACTACATTTCTCCTCTCTGGCAGCATCCTTGTTTTCTAAGCAAAGTATGATTCTGTGCTTGATCTGATAAAAGAGGAGCACAAAGTGATAGCTAATTAGTTCTAGATTTAATTAAATAATCGACAAGCAACATCTTTCTACATATACTATTTCATTACACAACAGCCACTACCCAACATAGACGATGTTTTGTTTTGGTTTTTTTCCCATCATAAAAAGGAATTATTTGCAAATATTAACAGGTATATCCTTGTCCCGTCATCTCCATCTTGGAATCCTTGTTTCCCTTCCCTCTGGAATATTTCAGAGTTCAAAGAATCATCTAAATTAAAGGAAAGTCCTGCTTGATGGGGAGACTTATTTGACTGACAAACTTGAAATTCAAACAGGCAGTACTTGTTAGATCAAGTAAAACAACTGGTTGTAGGGGAAGGAATATTATTAGTTTTAATTAAGCTAAAACATGGCAAATAATGGTAACAAAACAACCACGCATTTCAGCAAAAAAAGCCATGCAATTTGCATCTCAGATCTACACACCAACTATTTTGACTTACGAGTCCAGACGTGAATATAACTTCTGTTCCTTTCTGTGGTTTAACTGGGCAAAGTAAAGTGGGCCAAAAATAAGTTGGGGCAGGGGGTAAGACCAGTAAGAAGCCATTATGGAAACAGCAATCAGAAGCAAAAGAAGAAGCAAAAGAAAAACCACCTTTTAAATAAAAGTGGAGGGGGTATTTACCATGTTTTGGAAAACAGTTACTAAACATTTTATATTGCATAAAAATGTACGAAGAGGAATAGGGGAGTCCTGTGACCCCCATAATCAAATGAAAGCTTGTCTTCTACTCATAGCTGAAAAGCTTATAGGTTGTAGTAGTAAGTTTCGATTTAAGTGCATATATAATTTTGTAATTTCCAAATGGAATCGCTATTCTGTCCCTGAGGCATCCTCCACCAGCAATTAGGGCATTTACAGTATCTCTGAACACATATCCCAAAACGCCCTAATGAAGCAGGTCCATCATCCTAGATTCCATATTTTTTCTACCAAGGTGCCCTATGGAAGGTCATCCAGAGCAAATACTTCAACCTACTTTTCTTGAAGTTTACTGAACACCCCACATATTTTAAGCAACACTAGCTTAAGGATGAGTTATATTTGGCTTTGGGTGAAGAGGCAGAGACATATATACACATGTAGGAAACATAATTTGTTTAGGGAGGTTTATGGGGGCTTTCAAGGTGAGATGGGCTTATTAAGCATTTTAAGCATAGCCTTTTTTTCTAATTGAACAAATTCTTCATATGCTTCAACACTGGTATAAACCCCACCTATTCTATGCCCAGATATCTACCGTTAGCTTTACTTCCAGAAATAGCTTTCTGTGTTGTCAAGGTTTTTGTGGAAGTGAAACTAGTGGTGAAGAAAGCCCTGTAGTCAAAGGGCTTCCAATGGCATGAGTATAAGAAGAAATGAAGGCAAGTTTGCCTAATAGGATGACTTGTTCTGGAAGCAAGGAGAAACCAGAGTCTGGCACCAGTACTGTGACAGGCCACTGCATTTCAATCTCACCAACTACATCAAAGACAAGCTGGGACAAACCTAGCCCTCAAAGCAGACTTTATTTTCTTTTATGGGATGTCTGCCTCCAACTTGCAGAATAGTCAAGCTAAGGACTGCCCTTAAAAAACATATATTGACAACTTGCTCAGCAGCCACTGTGCTTTCTTTGGAGACATTCCCCAGTCAGTTGGCTTTTCTGCCTGGTTCCTGTCCTTACCCCTATGCTGGAATGCCACACACACTTCAGTCTTGTCCTGAGGTTTGATGCCATCCACCTAGTACAAACAATTCTAGAGGGAAAGAGCTGCACTACTGCATGATGAAACCTAGTAAAGGAAGGGCAACAAGTACATAATGGTGGACTCCAAGTCCTCTCATTCCCAGTGTAGGTTGCACTTGCAGAGTCAACACTGCCATATCAAAAGCCTAGATCAGAGAGTACTACTTACTGATTCATTTATCCACTCATTCCTCACTTTTATTGAGATAGTACTAGATTACAACACTGGCGTAGGGGTTAGGAGCACAGCTGCACACCTCCAAGTATGTAACACCACACCACGCCTGCAGCCAAAGGTCTAACAAGCCTCCACACCATCCATCCCATCAGCCACTTCTACCTGTTCCTCCTAAGCCCCACCCCTCCCATTCCCTCTGGTAACCATTCTGTTGTCAGAATTCAAGGATTTGCTTTTGTTTTGCTTGTTCATTTGCTTGGTTTCTTCATATTTGACAAGTAAGATCATATGACATCTGTTATTCTCCTTCCAATTTGAGCAGAATCGCTACAAGGTCCACCAATATTGTAGCAAATAGCAAGATTTTGACTCTTTTTTTTTTTTTGTAGCTGAGTATTCCCTCATGTGTATGTATAAAATACCTCTCCTTTAGCCTCAAAAAATTAAAAATAGGTCTCCGTAGGGTCCAACCATTCTACTTCTAGGTATAGATCCAAACAATATGAAAACACTAACTTGAAGATATACATGTGCCATGTTCATTGTAATGTTACAACAGTAGCCAATATATGGGAATGACCCCAGCGTCCCCTGAAGGAAGTATTTTCTAAAAGATTCAATGAAAAGACTCATCAGTAAGAAAGAACAGGGTATCTTAACCAAGAGGAGGCAAAGCAAAATTTGCCACCCGTACCTTGTGCAATTTGCTAGCATCCATTAGACAAGTACTACAACCCTAGAGTGAGCAGCCAGCAGAGAACTCGGGGGACCCCAGGAAGGACAGCACTCCATTCCTGTAAGAATAAAACATGCACCTGGGATTCCCACACTACTGTCTTATTGCCTTTTGTCTTTTTGTTACTCTCCAGAATGATTCACTGGATCCTTTTTTTTTTTTTTTAATCTATTGCTGCATCCATGCATTTAACATCTATAGTGGCCAAGTCAGCAGACTATCAGCAATTAGAAGGATAAATCAATCTCAAAATCTGAGATGGAGACATGTACACAGAGAGGTTTAAGGAGACTGGCATCCAATTTCTCCAATCAAGGAGCCTGCATTATTCTCATAATTGCTTTCCTGGTTCCACCCTAACAAAAGACAGGCGAGTACCCACTCCTAGTACCCCCAGCTCTAAAGCAAACTGTCAGTGGGATGAAAACCAGAGGTGTTTTATTTTAACATTATAGAGGGGATAACAATTTCCCCAAGAGGATTATAACCACTGCTCTAATTAAATTAAAATGCTCCAGACAGTGATATTAATGCATTCAAGTGTTGTAGGGGCATCAACTGCCAGCGGAGGTCAATGATGTGACTGAAAATACCCTGATGGTGCTGCATTATTGTTTAGATGCTAAAAAAAATAAAGCATCTGATCTTAAATTTGCAGATAGAACCCATTAGGCCAAGCAGTGAATAAAAGGGAATCAGTGCCATTTCTAAGGCCAATTGTGATACTGCAGGGAGGGAGGAACACAAAGCTCTGAAAAGGAAAAATAAGGCTAAAAATAGTTTCAGCCAGGGAATGAAGTGTAGATTTTACTAAGCATTATGGAAAGCATTCTCTCTCTCAGATTTAAATAGAATATGAAGCAACAAGCACAACTACGGGGACCAAAATAAGTTACTGCCCCTCTCCTATCCCCTACTACCCACCCCTCCCCACACACACACCCAGGGTGCAGGGAAGTGAAAGGGGTCCCCCGCTGATGCTGTTCATTTGCTCATTTTTAACCCCAGCACTGCGAAAGCTGTTTTTAACCTGTAAAATAAATGAAAACATTTTGGTATTTCTTCTCCCAGAAGAATAAAAAAATAAAGATTCTTCTTACCAAAAGTATTATTTTCAAAGTTATCCAATATACAGCTCCTAGACTTCATAGGAATTCCCTTGGTGTATTTACACATTTGTTTTTACATTATTAACTCTTTGAAAAGACTGAAAGGTTGAGAGACTTCAGGTCTGTTACTGATTAAATATTAACCCTCTGGAAATAAAGATAAAGTATTTCTGGAATTGAGAAAAGCAGAAAGTTTGGTTGCACTTGCAAAGAAGGTGGTTTACAGGTCATTTCAATGACTGTTCGTCTGCAAAGCTGAGAGAGCCTTCATTTAGGACCTTTTTCTAGAACTTGCCCTGCCTCATTATGTCAGAATGACCCCAACAGTGATCTGGAAGCCTGTGTAAACCCTGAGGAGGAAGAAGAGTGGGAACAGAGGTGACCCTGACCATTTCCTGGGGAACTGTGGAAAAATACCACAGGCACCCTCATTTGCTAAAAAAGGATGTCCCCTCACAGCATTCCCATCACATACTGAAACCCTGAGACCAGACAAGATGGAAAACAGCAGAAATATAGAAGCCAGACTCGTAATAGTCGATATTGTAAGGGAAGGTTCTTTATTCTGCAGGCTTCCAGGAAAGTAAATGCTTATACTACAGACATCTCTAGATTGAACATTGGAATTCTCTCCTCTGGGGAGGTAGGTATTGAGATTTACTACACTGAGGTCTGAACACACACTTCTTTAAATCTGCTGGCTGCAAAAACGATTCAGATGGTGGCTTTGGCCTCCATTCACAAGTGAAAGCTACCCATCAGCCCGGAGTGGAACAAAAACTGAAATTTGAGCTTTGCAGTTGTCTGGGTTTTTGGCATCCTGGATGAAAATCCACACATACAAGAACCTAAAGGAACACACTCTTGAATGTCAATTTTTTTTCATTTGAACAAAGTACATTGAATATTTTGTTTACCCAGAATTCAATAAGAACTCAAGGAAAGATATAAAGTCCAGTTTTCCTTTCTAAATATACATTGTACACCCACAGAGCATGTTTTTGCCACTTCTCAAGGAGATAGCATACCTTAGGATCTGGGTTAAAAAGTGTAGCTTAGGATCTGGGGGGTACACTGGAGGATCTGGGGTACACTGGAGGATCTGGGATACCCTTAGGATACCCAGATTCAATTATGAATCTGGAACTTGAGTGTCAGACCCATCAAATCACAGCAGTGAGGATGTGATGCTATATTTCCATACCAGAGAGGTTTCAGAAACTATCTAAACCAGAGGCCTGAATAGGCTTTCCTCCTCTCCCAAAGGAAGCATCCTCTGGGGCCTGAGTCATTACATTTTCACAACCAATTGGTCTTTAGCTTTTAGCATGAGGTAATTTCAGGGAAAACAATGGGAATACCCTGTGAAATCAGGATGGGTGACAAGTACATCCCTGGTCTCCAAATTTCCTCTCTCAGCTTCCCAGACACCCATTCAGCCATAGGGGTTGCACCCCACAAGTCGCATTCTTGCTGATATGGGAAAAATCTTCCTGTATCACCTTCACCAGTGTAAGGATTGTTTTGGCTGTATAGGAAAATTGGTCCGGGATCTAAATATGCAAAAATTACTTTCAACATATTTAGAGCTGAAATAGCCATTTTCCTCACCTTCCTGATCCATTCCACCCTCAAATCAGAGGGCAGTGTTTTGTGTCTATCAAACACATACAGAGCCATCAAAGCATCTAAGTGTTCCTTGTTCCTCAGAATTATGTTATCTCTGCAGAGTGAGATGAATAAAGAGAAGCATTAGCCAGAAGCCCTGCAAGCAAGTTCTGTGGCATAAGCATGTGACTGCTTTTCTCTCCTGAGTGTCAGGAAGTATTTCAGCATTTACCCCATGTCTGCAAGGCATTCCTAATTCTGCAGCCTCCAGTCCTAGAATTCCCAGGGTAGTTCCAATAGTAAAAGTTGGGAGACCAAGAGCACACAGCATCCCCAGATAAACACTGGGGTCAACCATCACTCTGACAAAACTAAACTCAGCTTTCCCCACCCTGCCATGCTTTGTAGGTCCACAAACGACAGGGAAGACCTGGATTTCCAAAGCTCCGAGTACCTGGAAGTGCAGGGCAAGATGAAAAAGCAGAAAATTGTGTCATCTTCCCCAGCAGCACATACCGGTACAATACATAAATACACTCCTCAGAACACAGGTTCCAATTTTAGCCAGAAAACGTAGTCTCTGCAAAGGAAGCTAGTTAGCATGAAGGGAGCACTGGGTATGTGCTTCTGATGAAGGCTATTTTCCTCTCAGACTCACACTGACCCTGCAAAGAAGGCTTCCCTCTCTTTCCAGTGGCCAACTCAGGGGATGGTATAACCAGTACCTAGAGAGAAACAGAAAATGTCACTCATGTCACACAAGCCAACAATGGTTCCTCAACTTACCAGGCCATCCCAAGAACCAAGCTGAAGCTGGGTTGTTATACTGCTCTGTGCCCTCACTTCCCACAGAATTTGACAGGGTTACCTAGCATCTCTCAACTGAGCTGCCTACACCATGGAGACTCCTTCCTTCAGCCTGTTGCTCATCCTCTTGAGGAGCAGGACTGCCAAAGTACATACATTCTACCCAAGGGGATGAGATGTGGTGCAGGAAAGAAGTTCTCCAGGCTTGAGATCTATGCAGGGAGCCATTAACATTCATCCCAGGATATCTATTAACTGTGAAACACAACAGTGGTGCCCAAGCATTGACGGAGGCTTGTCCCTGGGGACTGAACCTTGTATAGAAAGCTCATATCAGGCCTTTTTTCCAGACAATATATGTTACTTTTTTCCCTAACATTTTTTTTTAATAGCAGCAGCAGCACAACAATAACAACAAACATTTTCCTTATTCAACTTGTTTCCATTTACCCAAGAGCAGCAAATCTCAATACACAGGGGAGACAAAGTGGAAGCAGGGAAACATGTACTGGGTGCCTGAAGTGGGTAGGTCTCTATATGGAGAAGCAGAGTTCACCTCCAGAAAGCAGCATGGCCACAGGTCAGTAAGGCTTCCACAAAGATCTGAGATGGGCGGGAAGGAGGCATTGAGATTTTGGGGGTGGGGGTGGGGGTGTCAACCAGATTCCCTGGTTGACATCTTCAGTTATGAATGGACTGGCATAAGGAAGAGCCAGGCTTACCTGTGGTCCCTCAGAGGGCAGGGTCAGCATGTGACCCTGTACAGTAGAACAAAGACCTTTCTGACAGCAGGAGGCTCCAAACACATGTGTAACCCCCAGAGCCAATCAAAGCTGAAGTTGGAAGGGGCTCAGCTTGAAACTGCTGGGACTACTTCATGAGTTTTACTTCTAATTCTAAGGTGCTGCTTCTCTCTAAGATCATCTATCTCCCGGCAGGTTAAAACTTATTAATTACAGTGTGTGAGGAACCTATTTAAACAACATGGATATCATAGTCCCCTCTATCAGTGAGTCTTGAAAGGCCCCTCCCCTCTCAGAATCCAAGGATTCTACTGACTATTATTAGAAAAAGCACTCATTTCCAGAACCAGGAGCAACCCCTTGAAGAACAAGTTCCAAAGCCAAACACGCAAATAGGTTTCTTTCTTGTTCTAATTTTAAAACATTTTAATTAAGATCCTTCCCGACTCTGAGCACGGATGAAATTTTCCCCCCTGAATTTCTTAAATATTTCTGACATGAATAGTAAGCAGAATCTCAAACTGTGACTCCTTTTTATGCCAGGTCGCGGTTTCCAGGGAGGTCTATGCTGGAAGTATGCATGCTCATTTGGATGCAACCCAGGGCTGATGGTGCCAAGGTCACAGGCTTCCACCTGAACAAGAAAATGAAATACACACTGCTCCCAACCACGCCCTATCCCTGCAAGGTACAGACCGGGGCTTTTGCTCTAGGTAGAGTTCACTTGAACTCAGGAACAGACATCACCACTCCTCCTTGAAGCCTCAGAAAAGCTCAGGTCCTGCAGATGGGGGCTAGCAGCAGGTCTAAGCAAGTTACCCTGTCTTTATACAGAGCCAGCAGGGGTGCCCAGGGATAAGACTTGTCTTGCTGCTGAATTTCCCTAAAAATGCTCCAGATAAACTTGGATCAGGCTTCTGAAAGAGGGTCTCTAGCCCTTTCATTCCAACTGAAATAACTGAAAAAATAAGTGCTTCAATTACCAGCAGCTTAAATCCTGGGCACAACAAAGTGAGCAAGTTGGGCTCTTTATTAGCTGCTTTCTCCTCCATTAATGCTATTCCCTTTAATGGTCTGGCTATTACAATTAGCCAATCTGTGGTGTCCCTGCCTGGGGCTAATGAGTAATGAACTGAGAGAGTTGCTATTTAGTTGTATCAAGGGCGCCATTAGGAAGCCTTCTCAATTTCTTTCCCCAAAGGAGAGATACCTTCCAGGCATTTCTACCTGCCAGGTGACTACTGGGGTATGGCACACACTGTGCCCTGGGGTTGAGAGCTCCCCAGGAACTCTGGGAACTTGAAAAACTGGGCAAAGGAAAAGTGAGAGGGTCAGGCTTCTACAGACCCTAGAGACAGAAGCAAGCCAACTCAAGGAGCGATGACTAACCATCATTTCCCCGTTCCCACCTGCCCTCTGCCTCATAAACACTTCACCTCCTCTGCAAGCAGTGTTCTGCTTTGCTCATCTTCATTTCTTCTTGAATGGCTGCATCCTGGAAGTCTAGTAAAAGAAAGCGCTCTAGCCCTCAATCCCAGTGGCTTGCAATGAGAATAAGGTAACTCAGATCTCCTTTAAAAGGAAAAAGATGGTTTTGCCCTGTGATTTATCTTAACAAAATGTCTATGGGGTAAATGAATATAGGTCTAATCAGAAATATGAGGTTTTAAAGACCTGACATCAGAGCAAGATTTACATTCTAATTCAAATGAAGGTCGTCTAGAGAGGTGCTGAATAAAACTCTTCACTGCCTCTGGATTATGGGCCCAATCTCTTAAATGGTCCCCAATGAAGCCATTTGTATCAAATTTTAGAAAGTCTTAACTGGATCCAGTCCATTTTCAAAGAACCAGGAGACATCTCCAACCCCACAGGCCTTAATCAGTAAGAAAGAAGGTTGGGTTACCAGCCCATATGTTCAAATTGACAAATTCCCTTGCTCTGAAGATACCAGGCAATTCCTGGGTTGCCTCAGGCTGAGAAATAAATAGAAAATATAAAAGTCCTGTAAAGGCTACCTGGAGTAACAAGTACAAATTAGATCTGGGAAAGATTTATATCTGGCAAATTTTTATTACTAAAATAGTTTTCAGCAAAATCATAGAAGAACACTATATGTAAAAAGCAATGCTAGGAAGAAGTCAACATCCTCAGTGCTGCTGTTTGAGAAACTGGCATAACAATACCCAACAACCTTTACTATAGTATCATGTTATTTTTAAGGAGAAATGAGATGAAGTTTATTTAAAAAAAAATTTTTTTTTTTAACCACAAAGGCTTTTTTTCTTTTTAATTAATCCAAGGCATTATATGATGAGGCACTAAGAGGTCCCAAGCAACACATTACTTTTTATGGAATGAAAGAAATCTTCATGTTGTAAATGGGAAAGGAATATAACTGGACTGAAGACTGGAGATTAATGATGACCTCATATGTAATTGAGAAATTAGAGCAAAATTTATCCCCATCCATCTTCTAGAATGTTTTTTAAAAATGTATAAATATCCTTGAACAAGGAATTGATTTTGTACACCTGTGTTTCCCTTTTTAGAGAAACTTTTTCAGAAGTAATAACCATCCTGGCAAGTAATTTCTGCCTGTATTTGTGAAACATCATAGAAATTCCCTCATCTTCAACACATGGTCTTTTATAGAAACTTAGAAAAGGTGTCTTCCCCTTCCCTGAGACGATGGCTAGAAAGAGTTGGGAATTTGTTTTTGATGTTGAGAATGAAAAACAAGTTCTGATGACAAGGTGAATAGTATTATGTTTTTTTTAAAAGCCATCAAAATTAGTACCATCCTAAAAAATTTAGCAGGAATGAAAATGAGTTAAAGAAGTGTGTATGCCTCATGGCAAAAGTGAGAAATCAAATAGTAAACAGCTTGACACAGTAAGGAAATATGTGTTGCCCTCCTGTATCCTTGCTGTGAAGACTAACAGCTTTCCAGAAGATCCTGTGCCTCCATTAAAATCATAAGTGCTCAAGAGTATATAGAACTTTCTCACATCAGAGACTCTGGATCAGCTAACAATTTAAAATGCATTTTGAATGTGTGTTCTAAATCTGGGCCATATATCAGAATCACCTGAACAAGTTTAAATAAATAAATCCCAGCATCCAAGTCAATCAACCAGGCACCAACACTTTTAAAGTTCCTCATGTCACTCAAATATGCAGAGGTATGATAGACTCTTTGTCTTAAATCAAGACATAGGTAAGTAAGACACAAGTTAAATGAATATCTTCTACGACAGGTTTTTTTAAGAAACCTTTTAACCAATTTGCTTATTGTCCTTCCCTCCCAAGTAAATTGCTATTGTTCTGCCTTTTACCATAAAATCAAGATTATCAGTATAATGCAGGGACTCCCTAAAAGATAATGATCTGCCCCACAAATGAATGGCTGCCCCAGAAAGGTGCGTCTGCAGGTCCCTCCTCTTTCCCAACTGCCTCTGGAGTTCCCCTATTCATATCTTCAGGAGCACAGCTCAGTTTTACTTTCTGGAGCAGTCTTTGGTGTCCGGGTTCTCAGCACAAGCTGCATATCAGATGTGAAATGGAGCGATAAGGTTAATGAAGGAGGGAAAGAAAATTCATGCCACGAAGGGCTGTGCCCCTCACCTACCTCCCACTCAGAAGGGTCCACCTGTCCCGGTGCACACAGGTTCCAGGCTTACTTCTTCTGCTCAAGAACAAATCCACTCTAAGTAGCTTAGAAATTGAAGAACCTCTTTTCTCTGGATGAGGTGTGTAATCTCCCTGCTGACTACCTTCTGAAGTGGTTAGAGGGACAACTTTTCCCCCAAGGTAACGAGGCAACTAGTGGTTAGGTCTTTCTTTTGGAACAATGGATCAATCACTGATTATAATCTGGAGAAATGCCTTAACAATCAAACAGCTGACTTAATAAAACCTTACAACCTAAACTAGTGGCAACTTTTACCAAGATAGCTTAAAGCCCTTCAGTTACAGACCACAGTATCCTCCCAACACCCTCAAGAGTCATGTCTCCAAAACTAGCACAAAACCTACTTGACAGATGGAGAAACTGAGGTTGAAGGGTTATCTAGATCCTTGACTGAATAACCTAACTGCTTTGGGTGGAGTTAGCTGTTCCAAACACAACAGAGCCATCTTTCTGTCGCTGTGGGGCTTATGCCAACAGTGTCTCCGTCATGATGGTGAAGTCTGCGTGTGAAGTGGCCCTGAAGGAGAGGCTTACTTAAGAAATTAACTGATTTATTTATTCACTTTTTGATTAAAAGCACCCTAAAAAAAAAGTCACTGCAAACTTAACTTCTTCCTATCAAGCCACAATTTGCAAAGCCTTTTGATGTTATTAGTGTTTTCTATCTCTAAGCAAGACACAGTTCTAAAACAGTGACTGAACTATGCCACAAATATGACTACATCTGACATTCACTCAGGTTCAGGTGGTGCAATATTAGATATAACTGTTTGTGTGTACTTCCTGCTTGCAAGCCAAGCTGTGTAGAGCATGAGACGGTATCTACAAAACACCCTCACCAGTGGTTTCCATGACAGTTGGGAAAATAATTTTAACACTGTAATAAATTAAGGTTTTGTATGTAATCAACCCCATATGTATTGGATACTATAACTAAATGAGAAAGCTATATGGAGGAGCTGAAGTCTGTGAATATGAAGAATGAAAACAACTGAAGTCTATGAATAGGAAGATCTGGAAAGTTCAACAAAAAAGTTGAAATGGGGATGCTGAGAATCACTTAGGGCTTATCAGGAGCTAGAAAGGGACTATTTCCTTGAGTGCCATGGAATTCTCTTTTCATTGTGTTGCTTTAGAAGCCTTGTCACAAGCAAATCCCAATCCATGCTGACAATCACCAAAATTCCTGCCTGAAGGAAAGGTGAATAGGCTGAATGGATGGGATACAGGGCACTTACATAGTTCTTTGCCCTCATGAGGATCAAACAGTTTGAGTGGAATTGTGTATGAAGATCATTCTGATTAATCCATGCAAAGCTCTCAATTAACGTACTCATACCATTTTCTAACCTTTCAGTATCATAAACCCTATAAGAAGCACAGGTGCAACTGCTGGTCACCCTCTTGTATGCTGGAGGTTGGACACTGGGCCCGGCACACATCACAAGAGGCTGGCCCCATTGGCACATGCTCTGCTACAGCCTGTCAGAAACTTCAAAAACTGTAAAGACAGCATGTTCCTCTTCCTTTACCTTTCCAGCTGAAATGTCAGTCATTGAGTCCTCTAAGCTGGAAGCCATGACAGAGGACAAGAGGACAAAGGGGACAGGGATACTTGCAGCCCTCTTTCCAGATGAGGAGTCTTGTCACTCATAGAATGTGTGGAAGGCATTTAGGCTCCTTCAAGTCTTTCTTCTCTCTTACCTCCTCTCTCTCACAGTCTTTCTCCCCACTTCCCCTCTTTTCTCTCCCTGCCCCCACCCAGCAACTAACCACCCAATAAATTTCCCTGGGAGCTGAAAAACAAGGAAGCCCCTTTGCAAAGTTTTAGCTGTCCTCCCCAACACAAATCATCTCTGTGCATTGAAACCTCTCCTCATTTGGGTCATTCTTGAATTTGGACACAATGTTTCTTAGGAGAGAAAACCAGACCCCAGCTGTAATTCCTAAAGCTCTGAGTATCCTGATTAATACTGATTCTTTCTACTACTATCTAGAACACAGCATCATGAAACAGAGGCTCAACTTCTCCAAAGAGACTGCAGGGAAAATAGAATTAAAGTGGAAGGAAAGCTCTACACAAAGTGAACGGAAAGAATTCTAAGTCCCAACGAGGAAGTCTGCCTCTGACCTGTGCTCACCTGCCCTGACTGAGGCCAGAAAGCAGCTAGTGCAGCAGTTAAAAAGTAACAGGTTGCCTAGGCTGCCCCTGATGTTCCACTAAAACACCTTTCTTAAAAGAAAAAATGCCCCATGCCCCTGAAAGACTCTTGATAAGACATATCCCCTTCTCCATAAAAACTCAACTGCTCACTACAACTAACCTTACGGCTTCAATGCAAGTTGCCTTTATTTTTTCACCAATTCTAGACAACCTCACTTAGCTGCCTTCTTCTAAAACAATAGAAGCAAAAGCCTGGACACACTCAAGGTTTCCTCCACTTTGGTTCTTCCCACCAAAACTACAAAAATTACAAGAGGCGGATTGTATCTTCATTTTGTCAGCTATAAAATCAAGACCATGGTGGTTGACTGATAGATGGGGCTAGAGTATATCAAATAAGGTAAATCTGTGGAAAAGGTCACACAAACCATAACACATTATTCTTGTGCAATGGTTTCCATTTTTTTTCAGACATGAGTTCAAAGATTAGTGCTGCTTCCCTTAACCATTCCTCTTATCAAAAGCTAAAAAAGGAGAAACGAGTATACAGTCTCAATGCATGATATATTAGATTTTGAGGGAGAAAAGAATCTATTTCTCTTGGTTCAGTATTTCAGTATTTCTCTTGGTTCAGACAAGTGCATGTAATTCCCAGAGACTTGCCTCAAGTACATCACACCTAGATTATAGAGCAAGCACTGTTCAGACAAAAATCATCGCATGACCCTGAGTATTCTAAAACCTAAATAAAAATCCTATTTGTTTTAAACTATGAAGTCAATAAAAGGTATTTAGAAACATAGTCAATGGTAGGTTTTCACTCTATCATCCCACTCAGTGCTTGAAGCAGTTCCCTCCTCATCCCTGGGATTGGCTATGGGTATCCCTTTCAGGCCTTCCTGCCCTGCCTCCCTTCTTGTGCCAGGCAGTTTCCCCAGGCCATGCCTGCTGGACCTCCCCTCAGCTGCCCATGTCCTGGAGTTTGGATCTCACATCCTTCACACATCCTTGCTTCTGGGTTGACGGTTCACTGGAGTTTGGACTTTAATTTTTAGGTAACCACAACCACAGTTGGGGGCCTTACCTCACCTTCACCTGCCCCTCGGACTCGTTTCCCCAAACAACACCAGAAGCCCAGGCCCTCCCCACTCACTCTGAAGGGAAAGTTGTCATGAAAAGAAAAATCCCACGAGGGACTCTGCCTGTCTTGTTCACCCCATATCCTGTAGACCTGGAGTGCCTGCTGGCTAATAGCAGGCACTTTTTAAGTATTTACTTAATGAATGAACCTCATTAGACAATCCAGTTTTAAAAATCTAGAACATTTCTAGAAGCCAACATAAACTCATCTTTTCTCCTTGTGTTCCCAAAGAGCTCTCTAATCATTTATTGGCAAAGTTTTAAGTCTAACTACTTAAAAATCTTGCTCCCTGCTGCCAGCCCTGGTGAA
Source organism: Uropsilus gracilis (assembly GCA_004024945.1). Classification (NCBI taxonomy): domain Eukaryota; kingdom Metazoa; phylum Chordata; class Mammalia; order Eulipotyphla; family Talpidae; genus Uropsilus; species Uropsilus gracilis. The sequence continues at coordinate 98,088 of PVHY01001816.1, forward strand.
GCTCCTCTAACTTCTCTTCAGAAGATGCATTCAAGCCATGGCTTGTGTCTGTAAGCTTCAGCCTATGAAGTGGCTGGGGCTAGGGATCGCGGTTTGAGTCCTGCTCGGTTTGAGTCCTGCTGGGGGCAACACAGCGAGACCTAGTCACAAAAAATAGCTGGGCGTGGTGGTGGGTGCCTGTAATACCAGCTACCTGGGAAGCTGAGGCTGGGGATTGCTTGAGTCCACGGTACCCCAGGCAACGTGAGCCTGCCGTTCCATGGGCAAAAAATAGCAAGACCTAGTCTCAAAAAAAAAAAACAAAAAAAAAAACCAGGATGCATTCACCACTGTCCTGTGAGCCAGTTATTCTATTTGTTTTTAGGCCTTAACTTTCAAATTCCTATCTATCAAGTCTGCTTGATAAAAATAGATACCTTGTTGTGGGCTTGTACTTAATTCAAAGATGCCACCATTCCTTGAAAATAAAACAGAAATGCCTTTCAGGGCTTCAGATTCAGAGATACAGTTTATTGTTAGTTCCTGTGTCTGACCAAAAACACTGTAGATACAGTATACTATAAGTATCTACAACAGATAATCTACTAGTAATTGACTAGTAATTGAATGAATGATCTGAAGATTTTTCTAAAAGATTTTTCTTTGATTCAACAAATACTTGCCTGGCTCTGCAAAGACTGAGAAGATGGAGATAAGGAAAAAAACAAAAAACAAACAAAAAAAAACCACAAAGATACTCAATTAGCAGGTGGTAGATGGTAAACTGATATTTAGTTGTAGGTGTGATAAGTATCTATACAATGTTGTATAAACTAGTGTTACTTCAATTAAAAAAAAGGAAAAAGAAAAATTATCTTGTTAAGGAGTTTAATATCTAGAGAGGGAAACTACTTAGGGGGAAAGAAAAATATATTGCCAAACCTTAAGCACCAGCACATATATTATTTCATTTAAATTTCCTAGCAATCACACTGAAGTGTGACATTTTAATCCCCACTTTAAAAATTGAAAAGTTGGGATTCAGCCATGTTACCTAACTTTGCAAATGCTAATAAGCAGTAAGGCAATCTTTGAACACAAAAGCCTTGACAGTCACATCCAGATCCTTCGTCCATGATTCCAGACAGTGGGTGTACATTTTAACCCTGTGTTTTGACTTTTAAGTGAATACTTTTGAAGGTGACAACACTTATGGTGACATCCACAGATTAATAAGGGGTGAAGCACTCCACCATACACTTTTTCGCCTTACCTAGTACTCAAAAAGTCACTTTCAGTGACTCACCAGTTCTGATCACCAAAGTATCTCCACACCAGCTCCCTCAGTCCACATTCCCAGGAGTATCAAGAAGTCAAGGGCTTACGCAGTCAGACCTCATTTCCAATTCACGACCCTCATTTTGTGCTACTTTGGGAAGATGGTACTTTCAGTAGCCATGTGCATGCTAGTGGGCCTTCTAATGCTTCCGGAGGGGTGGAGAGTTTAATCAACAGATAAACTGATGCACACAGAATTGAAAGAAGGGGGTAGCTTAGAAGCAGGAGTTAGTGTCACTAAAAGAAGCCACCTCATGGACATCTGCCACAATGACAGAGACACTGTGCAATTCTGACTAAGTAGTAGATGAAGGCTAAGACTTCAAGGTTATTTCAATCACATTTAAAAGACACAAAATGCTTGGGATTATTTTAACAAAAGACCAACTGTAAGGCCCATACTTTCCTTTCCTTTTATATTTTCATTCAGTTCTAAGAACACTTGGGGACAGGGTAGCATGGTGGTTGAGTGATGGCTTGCAAGCACCCAGGCTAGTTTTGAATTTGGCTGCAGCATTTACTGTGTGACTTTGTACAAGTTACTTAAAACACCCCAAACCTCAGTTTCTTCATCTATAAAGTGGGGCAGTAACAACGGCTCTACCTCAAAAAGTTGGATTAATGGTGATCTATATACTATAACTTAGAATAAGAAGTTTAATATCTACAATGATAAGTCCATGGACCAGCACCGTGGTGACTCTTAAGGAAATACAGAATACACACAGGTCACTGCTGTCATTCTTGAGCCGTGGGCTCCATCAGTGGTAGGTGCAAGATGCACATAATTTCACAGAAGACTAGGCGATAGACACAATGGTCATGGAAACTTATCTATTAGAGTTTAAATCACCTTCAAGTGCCTTCACAAATCATCCCTTTTAAACTAGGAAAACTGAAAATCAAATGACTTGATTCCTATGAAGATGCTACCATAGATGTGGTCATTGCCTGGTCTGCAAGTCCCAGCATAATCAGGCAACCCATATATCTGGGGTTGGTGGATACTCTAGAAAAGATTCAAGGTAATTTCTGAAACACTACTGCCCAAACTCTGCATACACTACTTCTCCTGATTAATATGTTAGTGATCTAGCAAGTGGGCTGCTGTGTGATCTTCCTTCATCCAAACAACCACCAGGACCCAGTCACTATCTGTCAGCCAGCATCACCTGAATTACAGATTTGTACAGATCAATACAGTACAGATCAGTACTTTGATACATTCAGCATTTTTTTTTGGAGGAAGGGGTGCCTGTGTTGGTCTAATAATAAACACATTTTATTTCTTGCAATGGAGGTAACTGGCTCTCACTAAGGACATCTCTTCACCAGTTGGTTCCACACCACAGGGGTGGTATAACCAAGTAAGAAGCGTTAGGAGAGCCAGTTTAACTATTCAGTCCGCACTGATACTTTGAGCACTTGCTCTCCTTTACCTGAAACTCACACCTTTCTGAACGAAAGAAAGGAATGAGTGAAAACAAGATGTCAGAGAGTCCGAGACCGGGACAAGGGCAGTAGGAGAATGGAGAGGTAAATAAAACATAATGAGCACCTTCTATGTGACAGGTACATAAGACACATTTCTGTTGTAGGAATGAAGAAATCATGTTTCATGAAACTCAAGAACGTGTTTACCAGTGTCAGGGAAGCAGTGCAAGAATTTGAATCAAGGTAAGTCAAATCCTAAAGCCTATGCTCCTTCTATGTTTTCTCTCCAACGTGAGGAATAATCTTTGGCAAAAAGAAAGCAAACCTATAGACTCATGGAAGATGAAAGAAAACAAATTAGAATCATTTTCTGCAAAGTTCTAGTGTTTCACAAGAGAACCATAAACCTGGATTTGGGGAATCTGAACAGAAGACTGAAATACGCTGACACACAGTGTGATGTGTTTAGGTCCAATGTTGTGGTGCCCTAACAGTACAGGTGGTTTTAAGTTTTCTAAAGAAAGAAAAAGTTTCTACATAAGGTGCAGCCAGGAGAACTACGGCAGCCCAAACCCCACCTCACACTGACAAAGTGGCAGAGTAAAGATGGTCGAGAAAGAGGGAGTGGAAAATGTCCAGTGAAGATGTCCTAAACATGGAGAAAGATTTATATAGTCTTAAAGGAAAATGGTCTCCTTGTGAGTAGAATGTTTGCCCTTTGACTTCCTGTTTCCTCATAGCAAGCTGATCAGAAAGAGGCCCTAGAAATCAAGACCAGCATCCTCATTTTGGAGATGAAAAATTGGAGTCCGACAGAAGTATCTGAATTCACACTTCTCATTTCAGAAATCAGGTAGTTAGCAGTTCTCCTTTTGTTTCTCGCCCTTTACTGTAGCAACCCCCCAAAATCAAGAAACCAGGACGTTTGCTATGCAAACCTGCTTTTCTTCAACTGCTCCAATCCCCCAACGATGAGCTTTGAATCGTCTTCTACCACGTGGCAGTCAAGATGTCCATATACTACTACCCAGGTCACTTCTCCAGCTAGAACTGTGGGTGGGAGGATTTTTCTACTTGCATGGATCACTTGCTTAGATGACCAACCATCTGAAGGGATCCCCAGCATGTAGGATTTCCATAATAAAATGAGGAAAGTTCAGAGAAACCAAGGCAAGTTGATGTCATTACTGCCTTAGAGGCATTTAGGTCTCAACTGACTCATGGATAGACACCAGGAGGATAAAATGCCTTTATTGGGAGGTTTAAGCTGTAGGACACTGCTAAGCAGTAGTTAACATTTCAAGTTTTTAAGAGAAGCAGCAGGATGAAGATTAATGACTGTAAAGGGTTCGTAGCCCTTGGGGAGGAAGGTATTCTCAAAGTAGGAAGTGTTAAGTTCATAAAAGAGACAATATGAGAATGCAGTGGGCTTTTTCATACCTAACAACTATGACTAAACCTCTAAACACTTCCTGTTCTGTCCCATGCTTTTCTGAAATTTGTTTTTCCTTATCAGCCAAGAAAGGAGGAAAAAAATCTTTCTCTCTCTTCTTGAGAATAACAGTGGGGAATTTCAAAGCCTCCAAAGACTTCTGAAGTTTAGCACTTTCTTTCTTTCATATGTAAATATTACGGAGAAGTAACAGCCATCCTATTTCTCCATAGAATCCTAAAACTCTTGTCACATGGAATTTGGGCTAAGTAGAAAACCATCTGATTAGATAAAATAAATGTTTGCACTTAAACAGCACCTCTGTATTCAGCCACTTAGTTGTATGTTCAATCAGAAAACTGTTGCTCAACAGTGAGGCAGTGAAAATTTAACACTGAATTAAATAGAGAATAGTTTTAGGTTATGCATCACAATATCACACAGATCAAAAAGTGCCTTTTTGGATTTGTTCCAGACTCAATGTGGTGGAGAAAGAGAACCACTCTGATATAAAAACTACACCCAAATCATTTCTCCCAGGCGGCACTTCCCATTCACAAAGAGCAGTGCTGCAAAAGATGGTCTCGCTTGCCTCTTTTCTTGTCCCCAAAACACAGGTGATACTCACCTAGAACAGGGAAGAAAGAAAGCGAGCAGAAAGGGGCTTCCATCTGGGAGCATGCCCACAAGCTCCCCTACTCACAAGAATAGCTTTAAGCTTCCTTGTAATAACATATTTTGGGAAGGCTTTTTCCCCACCTTCTTGGTTTCCTGAAAGCATGGCTTGAGCAGTATAGAGTCATTTTCTCCAGAAGAGTCAACAGTAGCCCAAGGGAGCCAGGGAATCCTGGGCAAGACTATCTTTCTTTCCACTTCCCCTCCAATGGGTTGACTGTTGCACCCTCCAAAGAGAAAGGGGAAAACCAGATGAAGCACAGATCTACCCACATTCTAAGTGGAGAGAGAGGCCAACACCATTATCTGCACCTGCAGATGGAGGTGACAGGGCCACAGGCAAGGAGAACTGAAACAAGTGTCAGATGTCCACCCAGCAATGTGGTCAGTTTGGGTAACCACGCCCCCTCACCAGACCACAGTCATGGAATCCAGCCCGCCCCTTGAGCTACAATAAAGCTTCGCGGTCCTTTGCTCCAACTCTGGGTCCTGCCTCACACAGGCCTCTGGGGAGCACCCTGGGGCCTTGGCGACTGGCACCATTGTGCAAGCTACAATTGGCTTCTTTGAGCTTGGCAAACCCAGACCATGAGCCCTATTGGACTTCCTCTGTTTATACAAGACTTGCAGAGCAGGTTCTGCAGCTTCCCTGCCACTTTTCTTTCCAGACACTTCTAAAATGCCAAGATACCAGGAAGCAAGTAAGGAATAAAGTTTTTTCTGCATAATCCTCAAGACCTACAAGAACCACAGACTCACAGAAGGCCTGCTGCTGTTCTCAGCAAAGATGGTGTGAGTTTTTAAGGACTCTCAGGGAAGGACTGTCAAGAGTGAGGTCAAAGTCAAATGCACTGTATTTCTATCAAACTGGCCTCTTTCCAGGAGGTGAAACATACCCCCTTGAAGCTGGCAACAAATCCGTGGTTGCATCAATAACCATTTTCATTTACACAGAAAAATCCCCCAGCAGCACAGAAATGTTCACGAACTCCCCTGTCTAATGTACAGCTCTAGAAAAAATGATGGGGAGAAATGAAAAGCCTCCTCAGCAAAAAAGACCTCAGGATAGAACCCAGGACAGCTAGTCTTCATGCTTTAACCCACAGAACCAGTACACCACAAGGAAAAGGATTTGTTTTTCCCCCCCCCCACTCCAAAAGAGATAACTTTCAACTTCAGATATGTAAGGTGAAAAAAAAAGACAACTTAAGAGACGCCAAGTGTTTTTATGGAGAAAAGAACCAATAAAACAGTAGCTTAGGGCACAGTTCTTTCCAGAGGTCAAGATGGTACCTAACAAAAGTCAAAATTAACGGAGAGACCAAAGACCACCATCTTCCCCTTGGTATGAGTCATGGAAATGGCTTCAAGATTAAGGAGGGAGTCATCAACTCCTAACAGTGAAACCAAATAGAACTAGAAAACTGGCTAGTCCTGTCACATCAATTTTTCCATTCAAGATAAAGTAGGAAACGACATCTCCCAATCTCTCAGACCTGTGTGAGTTCATTTAGTAGTTATCAATTCCCATTGTTCATTCTGTAATAACACCAACCTATTCTAAGATGGCTGCCCAGAAGCTCCAAGGACCTGCGGAAAGTTCTTCCAGTTCAAGATATAATGCCTTTGAACAGTCCTTCATCAAAATGCTCCCACCCACAGAGGTATACTCATAGCACAGTGAAAAGATCAGATAATATCCTGAAAACCCGAGCAAAGTTCAACTGAAAGTTGCCCCTACTAGGCCAGGAACTAGCACACCTGGCCATCTGGCAACTGTTCCTTCCTTTAGCAGATCTTACCTGCCTGAGCAGGAAATAGTGATAAGGCCAAAGCTAGTTCACATTGACTGCTATGGTTTCTCACATTTGAACAGGACTCAAATTAGAAATAGACTTTTATAGTGTTGCAGATTGGTGGCCTATCATATCAAAGATTCCTCAAAGATAACAGAGATGGCATATGTCAAAACATTTTGTGAACTATAAAGCTCTATCTTTATTATTATTGTTCTGTCATTGTTCAAGCAATGCTGAAAGCAGAATGCTGAATTATAAATAACCATCAGTAACAAGTTGCGAATATGGTTAAGAACAGGTTGTTGGTAACTATGTATAAAGGTTCATTTTTAAAGTCTTTTTGAAGTGGTTTAACATTTAATAAACAATAACAAGTTTAAATAGTTTCCTTTCATTATAAGTATCATCAATCTAACCAGTATCATAGATCTTAACTTTGAGGGGGATCTCCAGATAGCCTCCGGTCAGTTCCATCTCCTCTGTCACCACAGAGTAAATGAACCTAATTTTTTCAGGCAGCAGACTTCCCTGGTGAAATAAGGCATGCTTGCTATGAATAATCCATCCCAAATTTGTTCACCCTGTGCTGAATAAACACCCAGCTTGACGGAGGAACAAATAGGCATCAGAACCGTGCCACAGCCCCATTCACTCAATCAGAGGATCAGTCTTAGAACTGGAAGTAGAGACACTTTCTCCTGTGGAGCACCTGGCCGCAGGGACCTCCAAGTCCTTGGGTTTCTTCCCCACACGGATGATGCAGCCCACACAGAATGAGTGCTGTGACACATTATTCGCTTTGCATAGTGATGTAAATCAGAATCATTCCCCACACTTTTAATCAAGCCTCTTAACTGGAGAGCCAGCTCCAAGTAAGCCCGAGGCTGTATTTTCTTAACTCTTCTCATTCCTCATTCTGAGTCTTTCTTGAGGATGATTATTCCTCTCAAGGACTTCTCAAGGGATCCAAAAAAGGGAGAGGAGGGACAAAGCAAAGGGAACATGATGGAAGGGAACACAGACTGCAGACACAGGAAAGATGCTTTAGGCACCCAGCCACCATGAGGAAGTGGTCCCCAAAATCTGGCTTTCATGAGGCACCCATGGCACAAAAGCTTGTGCTACGAGGTCTGTGTTCATGAGCGGGTGTGTGAATTAAAGGTATGAAGATACCTCACCCACAGGAAGTAGACACATCTGTGTCCTATGAAGTGTCTCCTGTCAAGCTCTCCCTGTTGGATAGTCCAAAAAATTACATTGACAGCTAGCCATCATGGTAGAATTTCTACAGATGCCAGGGCAGGCTACCTGTTCACAGCCACAAGGCAGTGGGTCCTTCTCCTTCTGTACATCCTTCATCTACCTACCCTCTAAACGCAAATGTCTCTACCTGAACACAAGTTCAAATCCTGGTGTTGACATTTACCAGCTGTGACTTTGTACCAGAGACCTGTTCCCTCAGCCTCAGTTTCACTGTCTATAAACTGAAGACAGACACCAAGGGTGAAGGTGGTGTAGATGAAATAAAGTGGGGGGTGGGGGTGGTGAAGGAAGGGTGTGTGTGTGTGTGTGTGTGTGTGTGTGTGTGTTGCCCTATCTCAGTATTATGCAAATACAGGAGGGTTTCACTTCCTCCCTCTGGTCTAAGCACTTAAATACTTATTCCTTATTCCTGATTTGTACTTAATTATTTTGTATTTATATAGTATCTCCTCACCTAGAAGGAATCAATCTCATCATTTTAATTCCTCCAATCCCCTGTGTAGAACCAAAGCACAGTAGGTAAGCAACTGACAACGGTGGTGGAGGATACTAAACAAATGGATCATTTCCCAGGTGCAATGATAACTGGAATTGTTTCCTGAGGAAAGTACTGTCAACTCCGGATACAGCTGACCTCTCCTCTGTCCCTTGGGCTCCTAATGACCCTTCCTCTGAATATAGCCCTCAGTCACTTGGAAAGCCCTAGAGAACTCTCATAAAGCCAAATTCATTCATTTCATCTCTTCTAGCGCATTTCTCTTACATATATAAATGTTTTCTGAGTACACACTACATGATAAGGTGCTGAAAGGCACTATGGATGCACACTTGGGTGTAGAAAACACATGATTCTGGTTTACCCTTGAATCCACCAGAAAGAGTCAGATGGCTGGTAACAAAATTCAAATAATATGGTATACCAGACTATATGTACGTAGGGGAATCCTATGGGACAAAGAGGAGGAAATCACAATTCAGCCTGAGAATATTACTCTCAAATTTATGTTTTATATACACATGCTTTTATTAAACAAAATTACTTTATGTATATATGTATGTACAAGTAGGTATGTGTATGTTGCTTTTGAAACAGACCTTCTATGTACTTCATTTTTTTTTGAAATAGTAGGTAAAAGGGAAACCCCATCCTAGTTGTTTCAAAATAAGGCAACACTTGTTAAGGCAAATGTCATTCCAAAGAAATCTCAGCATTGCCAAGTCCTTGTCAGTGTCTTTTCTCATGTTAAGCCATATACAATGCAAAACAAAAGAAATTTCCTCTGCAACCCAAATTCTGAACCTGACCAATCCATTAACACATTCATAGAATGACATAGAAGTATTTAGCACAAGGGGGGAGGGGGGGCATGACCTGCATCTTTGAAGTCCCCTGCTGACTCCTGGCAGAACTGGGTCCTGGAGGAAAGATGTGCCCTGGCCCAAGGTCAATTTGAAAGGGAAAATGAGCAAAGAAGTGGGGGTGATAAAAGTTCTTTAAAAGAGTATAATCATGAAATCCCTAATGGGAAATAGGAGAACCCAATGGGCAGGAGGGCAGAGCACATTTGTGTGCATATGAAACCTTGGTATAACTGGGGCAGGGGGAGGTGTCTACCCACACAGCTTCATGCTAATACCCAGTGCTCAACCAGTGCTGGGGAAGCCTACAGGAGTCATGCAGACCACACAACCAGAGTCCCATCTCCAGAGCCATACCCACTTCATATACCTTAATGAACTGTCTAAAGTATTTTCCAAGGTAGCATTTTACTCCTGCTTCTCTCAGGCTTATCATTATTTCTCAGTTCCCTGCCTACCTAACACTCTTCTTATAAACTCAACCCACTAGTGATTCACAGACAGAAATAAAGCCTTCCATAAGGTCAGATCATCTGTTTTTTCAGCCTGCTATCCCCATCCCAACTAGCAGTTAGCAGAGTAGCTGGCACAGAGAAGGCCCCCGGTCCCTATCTATGAAGTACCCAGCAGGGGATAGATAGAAACAACAGAAGAATGGACAAAGTCTGCAGATTCTCCAGCAGGTTCAAATTCTCCTGGTGCAGACAGACACAGTCATACCACATGACTGACACCAAACACTAATGATCCATGAACTTGCATGGAAGCAAATTTCCTTCCCAACCCTCAGAACATACTTCCTCCCTAGGGGCCACCTGCAAAGGAGATGGCACATAGTAATCTTAAACCACACTGTAAGCCCTGGCCACATCCACTATGCAAAACTAGCCCCCATCAGGGTACATGGGAGGAAACTTGAGCTCCAAGAGTCACTGGACACTCAGGCAGCTGACCTGCTTGCAGTCAGGAGGCAGACCTGGTTTAGCTGCAAGTTTGAACCAACTGCAGCTGGGTAGTAGCTGACAATCAAATTCACAGCAAAACCAAGAGCCAAGAAAGCCCACACCAGCTGTGGTTCTGCTACAGGGTGGGGAGCGAGGGGGTTGGTGCAGATCAGCACCAACATCAGTGGGTCAGGAGAGCTTCAGGTGTCCTACCCTCACTCAAGGAACACCAGGAACACTCAAGTCATGCTTTCTGGGGGCTCTCAAGGAGATCTGCCTTCATCCCAAGGTGAAACTGTTCTCGATTTTGGGTGGGCACCTCACATCGCAGTCAGTGAAAGCAAAGCTTTGAGGATGGCTGGAGTGCCACCTGGCCTAGGTGTGTGTGTGCCTGCAGCTGGTGGAGACAGAGCAGAGGCTAAATGTGGCAATATGTCAATTAAGGAGAAACACCAGAGGGAAATCTGGCTAGATAAACCCACTTTGATTTTCAGGATGACAAGATTTGTACAATAAATCATGAGACAAAGATGGATGGTGCTTAAGATGGACAGTGAAGAAGTGAAGATCACACTTGATGATATAAATATTAACATTCAGAGCCTTTGATAAGAAATCAGGTGGCTGGAGTGGTCCACACATGCATGGTTCAACAAACTAGGGGAACCCACTTGCCTGGCATTGCCCATGAGAAAGGATGCTGTCTCCCTCCTCCCCCAATGGGATGGGGGGGGGGGGGCGTGCAGGTAGCGGAGTCCTTGAGAGGTCATTTACAGGGTCCTCTGCCTTGGATTTGGGGAGGCACATGCGGTCTCATCAAGAAGTCACTTTCCAGACTGTCCCCTCTTCTTTCATTTTGTTTCTAAATAAACCATGTTTGGGGTTTAAACAACCAACTGCTTTTGTTTGGGGGTAAGGTGAGAGATTTAGAGCAAAATCCAGATAATCTGTAAATTCAGAGCTCAGCTTATCCATCACACCTATGGGTCTCAATGTGCTGTCCCTGACACCTGGGAACTTTTTGGATTTGCAAATTCTGTATCCTAACTCAGGCCTACTAAATTGGAAATGAAAACAGTGAAGAGTTTTTAAAGTATGCCTGATGAACACAAAAGTGTGAGCACCACAGTTTTTAATGATATTACAGCATTTCTCTAAATGAAGGCAGATAATACCTCTCTCTCACTGGGTTCAGCCTGACCGGTGGCAATTGGCATCAGTTTAAACCCTCGGCTCATCTGTATCTGTCAGTAAAGGGAGTGGCCTGGGACTGGGGCTGGGGAGAGCAATCTCAATTCACTTTATTTCAGGGGACTTTTGATTTGGCTTCTGTAACCCTCCATGTGTGTTGCCACAGAGAGGTTAGGATGAAGCAAGAGTCCTTGGATATTCTTATAATAATTTAACTCCTTCCCACATCAGCCTAGACTTAATAGTCTGCAAAGACCCAAAGTGTCTCCCACTAAATTAAAAAGCAAACTTGCAAAGGAAAACTTTGCTTCCAGTGCATTCATGTAGCTCCTGACAATGCACAGCAGGTGGATTTGTCTGTTCTTCCTGGTAGAAGTCACTTATTTCAAACAGATTGTCCGGTTTGTGGATTAACTAAATCTACTGCTTCTCCCTGAGCAGATCACCTTTAGCCATTTCACTGTTCATTGCACCCCTGTGGAGGATAAGCAGGGAAGAATAAAAGGTGAGGAAACTCAAACTAGTCCATTTTTCTCCTTGTTAGCAGTTCTTCAGTAAACATTTGGTGAGAGTGGCTAAAATAAGAGGCCGACACTGGGGCTATGTATGGTGCCACGTATGGTGGCGCATGCCTGTAAGCAGCAGCCTAGGAATCCACGGCAGGGACCAGGGATCGATTGCGGTTCGAGTCCCGCTTGGGGCAACATAGCGAGACCTAGTTCCAAAAAAATAGCTGGGCGTGGTAGCGTGCGCCTGTAATCCCAGCTACCTGGGAAGCTGAGGCTGGGGATTGCTTGAGTCCGTGGTACCCAGGGCAATGTGGAAACCAGCAGTTCCACGGGTAAAACTAGCAAGACCTAGTCTCAAAAAAAAAAAAGAGGCCGGGACTACCAATGGGTTTCAGTTTTCTAGGCTCTCCCTGTCCCAAATTATCAGAGTCAAGTTAGCCTAACTTTATAGGATCAGGCCAATCTGCAAATTCTACAAAGTCCACAGAGGTTACTGATGATATCTTCTTACTTTCAATTCTAGCTCTTAAAAACACCAAGGTCATGGACAATTTTGATGCCATGTGAAAAATCTCAGAAAAGCCACACCACCCCTAATGGACCCCTTTCTCATTTGATCAGTCAACTTCATCCACCAACGTGCCATGACCTCAAAGAACATGAAACTTTACTCTCATAAGAAAAATAAAACATTGAGCATGAATTTGGTACGCACTGTATCCAAGGGTACCAGGCACTCTCCTGGGCACCTTACAAACAAAAATCTTGCTGAATTTTGAAACAATTTTACAAGAAGTTTTCAGTTTGACAAGGCAATTAAGGTTGTGAGAATGGAAGTTCCAGGATTAGTAAGTAACAGAGCTAAATTGCCTCCCCTAGCCTCCTGCCAGTCACCAGACCCCTAAAAAGACCTATGTTCTTTCCCTCCAACTCTCAGGCCCACTGAGAGAATGTCTCACTGAGAACTCTGACCGAGTTCCTAAGGCTCACTTGGGTTAACTGTGCCAAATGCTCCTTGAGACTTTTCAAGATGAAGCTGTGCCTCAACATGCTCATAGCATCCCCGCAGTATCCTCAGATAGCTCCACTTGCCCCTGCTAGCATCACTAATACAAAATAACCACCAGCTTCCAGTCCTTTGCCAAATCTGCACAGACTGCCACTAGTCTTGCTCACAGCTTCTGATTAGTGGGAAACCAGACATTTCCTGTAGGGCAGAAGCCTGAAGCGAGAGAAGCCTTTACTTCCCGGATATGTCAGGGACAGCAAATGTGCAGCATGTACACGAAACAGAGGTCCATGCCCCGGGGTGCCAAGGCTGTGTCCTGTTTCAGGGAAGGTCGCAGCCCAACATTCAGAGTGAAGGCGAGAGGAGAAAGACTGATAATAGCCCTAGTCCCTATACCCCATTGCCTTGTCTCTATTCCTATCCTTTCCCTACCTACCCTCACAGTACTTGAGCATCTGAATTTGCCCTCCCTCCCTTCCCCAAGACCTTGCCCTAGCAGGGCACCTCAAATCACTCATTGCAAGGAACGCCTCTCAGGGCTGGCCGGAGATAAATTCAGCTTCATTCAAAGCCCTGTAAAGTGGGCCTGGCTCCCATCTGTCAGTGCCATCCCTAGTGGGTGAAAGGCGGGCGGGAGTTGGGGGGAGAGCACTTAATCTCAGTCGGAGACACCACAAAGGCTGTCCCTCAGGAAGGAAACCCTCTTCAACCCCTAGCATAGCACTTACTGTCTCTGTCAGTCTAGACCTAGAAGAAAGTCTCTCTCATGAGTTTAAAGTTTGTTGGGATCTTTAAAATGCACTACGTTGCCCAAAGAGACCACATTTCTTCAGTAAAGAATATCAGTACCACACTAGACGCTCAGGTAGGGCCTCCTTACTGAAGATGCAGGCCTCCCACCTGGAACAAATGGATCCCATGCTGCAGCTACGCAGCTGGCACGGCCCAGGCAGCTGGGTGGCAGTGTGGCTGGGCCTTGGGTAGTTTCACCATCCTTGATTTAATCTGGTCTGTTTCCAGTTCTGGAGATGCCAGAGAAACCACACTATCCTAAGAGACTGAATGCAACATGAAACTAAATACAGGTCTCATGGCCTCAAGCCACTTTAGGAGAGAGTGTGAGCACCAGCCCGCCAGACCCTCGTCATTCCCATCTCAACAACTCTCAGTCACAGGTCAGAGATCTGCCCAAGGCCCTCTCAGTGGCCAGGAGAGTCAGGTAGTCCCAGAACTGACTCTGGCTGAATCCAAAATAGAATATTGAGTTTTAGAATCAGCCAGTCGGTTTTATGTGTGTGACCTCTGTGCTGGCTGGGCTTGCCTGCACTGGTTTTAATGTCTGCGGTGGCTAGTCTGAAATTCTTCATGACTTTTGAACAACGGGCCTTGTGTTTTCATCTTGCACCAGGCCCCACAAATTATGTAGCTGGTCCTGCTGAGCTCTAACTGCAGGCAAAGAGTCACTTCTAAACATCTAACAGATCTGGGGAGCAGGGCCAAGGGAAGTAGGGTGTAGTCACACAGGTTGCAGGGCTATAGGCTGGCTGGGTGAGGTATGAAAGCAGATGACTGGTCAGAGGGGAGGTAACCCCACTGCGAGGTAGTGATAGTGGCACCAGAAACAGCTTCTCAAGTACACAGACCACGTACACAGATCAGGCATTGCTCACCATGGAAGACTATTTCTGGAAACTCCCCAATGTCTATCTCAAATCTTTAATTATGGGCCTCATTTCCTCTCTTCCTGATTCATACAAAGTCTGACTCTTTCCCTATATTTTATGGAAGTGTGGTACAGAAGTTGGCATTCTACTTGTTCTTTTCCCAAGCCTGAGAGAAATTTACATGAGATGGAGGTATTGAGATTACAAGAACTCCTCTCCTAAACTGTCCATCTCTGTGGCCCACATTCTATCAGCTACAGAACCAGAAGCTGCAGAAAGGGTCTGCGCCTACCGGAAGGACAACAGGTGGAGACCACTGGGGCCACTCACAGTCTAGAGTCTGCTGAGAGCAAATTTCCCTGTGGTCACCGGTAATGGCCACCCAACAGAGGAGTTGTCCCAAAGTACACTGTCTGAGACGTGGCACTGGGGAAGTTTTGACAAATGCTTTCGAAAGAAGCCAGAAAACACTGCTTCATGGCATGCTTCAACAGCTGTCTTGGCATGTAAGTTTGAGCCTTTCGTGAATGTTCTCAGACAACGAGACAGGATGGATGCTCCTTACCCCCCAACACCAACACACACACCACAGCATGACAGGATTACTTCACAGCTGTGCCTTTCCAAAAGGATAGTTGTTCTCTTTAGAAGTAAATATTGCACAGTACCTGTTTGTTACTCCAGTCTGTCTGATCCCCATGCAGTTTCTTCTTTAAAACCATGAAGTCAGCAGGAAGCAGATATATTTTATTGACTGCACATCACTTAGCACCAGCAGTGTATCCAAACTGGTGATGGAATGAGGGGACCATAGCAATGACTATTTAACAAAAATGGTGGCACCCTTGGCTCCAGGACTATTCTTGGGAAGGCAGAATTGGTTGGCTGCTTCTTGGCAAAAGGAAGGCAATGCAGCCAAGCTGCTGTATTTGGAGAACAATGTGAACATACAAGATGCAGGAAAGTACAGACAAAATAAAGCTTTTCCCCAAGGCTCAGGGTGCACCTGTGTGCACTGAAGGTCGGAAGCACCGGCCCTACCTTCTGCAGTACCCATCTGGGCTCACCAGCTGGCTTTCACCCTGTCATTGAAATCTACCTCATTATTTTATATCTAAGAGATAAGGGAAATGCACCACCCTTAAGATGGGAATGAGCAGTTGCAGAGAGTGAACGCTATGACTCCAAAGTCAGAATATGTCCTGTGAACTGGAGGATAAAACTATGAAGAAACAAGCAAAACCTCATACAGCAGCTCAGAATTTTAGGGTTTTAAGATGGGAAGGGGACATAGCGAGTCCTTCTCTGGGTTCCTTATTTCACAATAAAGAAGTGGGAGATGACTGAAGCAGCCAGTCTGTGGGTCTTCTAGGGCTTTCCCAGAGCCTTCCAAAACTAAAGGATGAGAGAATGAGTTCTACACTGCCCACATTCACTAACTTCAGCCCAAACTAAACAATGTCTACTATACACTAATGCAAATACCAATCCAGAAACAAAAACAGTGGTTGCCTCTCAAAAACGCAGGTCCACCAACCTAGGTGGGGGTGGGGGTCAATCAGTGCAATCACCAGATCATGGCTTTCATCTCTAGCTAATCAGGTCCAAATGGGCTTAAACACCAAGGGGGTAACAAGGCACACTTTCTTTGCTGGAGAACTCAGCAAATCCCCTGCTGCCTGGATGGCAGGTTTGATAGTTGGGTCAAAGGTCATCATAATTTTCAGGGGCTCCCGATTTATGTGGAGAGATACTGAAAATTTATTAGAAACCTAGTAATGAACCTGATGAAAACTCTGATTTGCCTTAGACTTCCTCTATCCTCTCTTACCATTGAGATCTTTTTGTGAGGAGAAAACAAAGCCTTGGCTTCCTAAGATCCATTGTGTAACTATGACCAAAGCTACACAGAGAATCAGTTGTCATAAATGCCCAATTTATGATATAACCTGGTCTTAAAACACAGAAAACAATGCCTGACCTGCCTTTATAAGGTCAGCCGGGGGAGGGGGGGGTACTTAGGAGGCAAGGGTAGAAGCAGTAGAGAACATAATTTAGCCGGAACAGACCTGGGTTCAGATCCCAGAGATGCCACTTGTCAGCTGTGTGTCTTTGGATACATTACTAAACTACTCTGAGTCTTAGTTTTCTCAATGTTAAAATGAAAATCACATCACATACTTAAAGGTTGTTGTGAAGATTACAGGGATGAGTGCATGTAAAGCCCCTGGCACCCAAGAGCAACCAATAATGGAAGATAGGATGATCTCTACTCTGGGCTTTTGATCACTGGATAGCCTCATTATCTTAAAATAATCACTATGTTCTATCTTGACTAGAAGCTCTAAGGAAAAGTGTTCAACTTCCCACCAATGCAGTATATTTGGGAACTAATAAAAGAAATGACTAACATGCTATTTTAGAGTTTTCAAAACTATGACCATAAAATTCTCAAACTGTATCACTCGGATTCCCACTGGTTAGTGCAGACGTGATCTTCCACAAACTCATACTGCTGGCGCCCCTGGTTTCCTTTCAGCCATCTACCTTCCACACCCATCATTCATCTTCCCCAAAGAGAAATGACCATTTTCCAACACCTTCACTGCCTTACTCAGAAGTATGTCTGCCCTGTGGTCCAGTCACTCATACTCCCAATTCATATCCCCCGCCTTTTCCACCAGGAAGTCCACCCTTATCTTCCAATCTGAAATAATCACTAAGTCTTGACCTTCCAGAGCAATCTGTCTACAGGCATCTCACAATGCTATGTGTTGCCTTAGGTTATAATTAGTCACCCCAATGACTGTCTGTGCTGCAATAAGTTATATCTTTCCCATTCCTGGTTCTCAGCTGTGGTTGGGAGTCAAAGTCTTACTGAATTATTACTGAATTGGTTCACCAATTTCAGGCCAATTTCAGGAGGCCCTAATCAAATCTCTGCTTGAAGAGAAGGAGCAGGCCTGAGTAGTTAGGCAATTCATTATCACAGCAGCTCCGATTAGTCAGCTATCACCTTGGAAAGCACAGCCAGCTGTAAGCAAGCCCGTGAGCTGTTTGTTGCACACAAGGCTGGTTATGTTTTGATTGGGAGCAGCAGAGAGCAGAAATGAACAGCCCTGGTTATACTTGTACCAAGGGAACATGGGCAGGGCAAAACATTTTCTCTGCCTCCCCTTCTCTTTCTCTGTACTTCTTCCTCTAACCTCCAGCCTCAGTCACTCTTTCCACAAATGTCTAGTGAGAACTCACTCGAGAGGTGCTTACACCATTCTGACGATGAGAATACAGCCAAACCAAGGCACTCACCTAACATTTTAACTCAGCGTGTCTCAAAATTAATCAAACTAGTCATCTGGGGTGCTTACCAAAGTGCAGAATCAGACTCTGGATCTGGAGTGGGACCAAGCACCCGCATTCCTGATAAGCTCCCATGTAATGCTGATGCTGCAGGTTCTGGCCAAGTGCACTAGCTCTCAGTCTTGGCTACACAGAGGAATCACCCCAAAAGTTTTATAAACAGCAGATGTCTGGGTCTCTCTCCTCAGTTTGTGGAGTGAGTACAGCAAAGAATTTTTAGAGGCTCCCATAGTGATTATAATGAACATCTGAGTATGAGACCCTGTTGTAGAAATAGGGTGGAATTCGCAAATATTTATTTCCAATTCTCAGTACAATGAAGAAAAATAAAGCAAAAGGTAAATGTAAAAGAAAATGAGAGTTTTATTTTATATAAGATGAAAGAAACGCCAGCTGTGGAGCTGACATCTGAGCAGATACATGAAAGACATCTAGGAATAAGACATACAGCTATCTGGGAGTAGAATTCCATGGACATGGAAACAGTATAAGCAAAGACCCTGAGGTAGGAGTGTGCTTGGCATATTTCGGAAACAGCAAAGGAAATGACTTACAAAAACATGAGACTTTTCCTGAAACGACGATTTCTAATACTAGTAAGTTAGTCGGTCCATAAATGAGAAGTCTTGCCACAAGTTCACATTTTAAATCTAAAAAAAAAAAATCACTCAGAAATGGGCAATGGCCAAATATTCTGAAACAAGGAAATTCTATCATATTAGAAGATTTAATTCCCTTAAGAATGACATCAAATATTATTGCCATTTTACAAATAAGTGACCAGAAACCCAGGGAGGTACAGCTACCTGCCAAGATCTTAAAAAGGAAAGATGAACACCAGTCGTAGTGATTTCAAGATCTGCTGTTTCCATTATAAATCAATTACTCACCCAGTCTCTCTCCCTTATTCTCACTTCACATGTGCCCTCCATCTCAGGCAGAGGGCACAAGTCACATACAGGAAAGACAGGGTTAAAGTGAGGGATGAGAAGAAAACCTCAGGAGGTAAAGAAGGCAGAGAAACACCAAGAAAAGCAGACACTAAGAGGCTACCTCCTCCGCAAGCACTTTTGCTCTGACCCTCCGCAGCTGGGGCTCACAAAACCCTCAGGATGGCGTGAATGTTCCCCGTGCATGCCAACTGGGTCGCAGAAGTCAGATACAGTTGTCTTTTAAACAACATGGGTACTAACTGCATGGGTTAACTCAAGACAGGACATTTTCCTTCCCCCTGGATTTTACACTCAGAAATTCAACCAGCCACGAATACCGGTCAGTTGAATCCATGAATGTGGAACCTGCAGCTCCCAGCTCTGACTCTAAGGACTTGATCATGAGTCAAGTTATATTTGGATTTTCAGCTGCACGAAGGTCAGAGCCCTGAACCTGCCAGGTTGTTCAAGGATCTATGGCATTGTCAGGCACCAATCCAAATGTTGCTGTGCAGGAACTCTGCCAGGTGCAGTTAACATCCAAATCAGTGAGTAGATTCGGAGTAAAGCACAATTGTCCTCCAGCACGGATCTCACTCAACCAGCTGGAGCCCTTGAGAGGAGGTTGCACTCAGACTGCCTGAGGTCTGGGGCTGCAACTTCACTTCTTCCCTGGGTCTCTGCCTGCTCCCTACCCAGCAGACGTTGGATTTGCCAGTTTCTACAAACTTTGTGAGCCAATTCCTTAAATAACTTTCTCCATACTAATACATAGCAAGCAGACACAAATTCAACAGGCTCTTTCTTCAGTTTAACCAGTGCGTCGAGCAAAGAGCATGAAAAGGTCTGGGTGTCCTTTAGGAACTAAGCCCTGCACCGAGCCTTATTATCTGTTGGTTCTGCTTCACAGAAGAACCCCGACTGGTACAGATGGCCCAACCAGGAACATCGTCCCCACCTGTGAGCAGAGGATGTGTCTCTAACAGGTTCCCCAAAACTGCATTTCCAGAAGGACTGGTGCCTGGAGACTTGACTTCCCTCCTCATTCCAGGAGAGCTGCATGTGTTCATCTTTAAAAGTAGCAGACCAAGTTAAAATGCCAGAAATCTGACCACATATGGAATGGTTTTAATGGTGTTTTAATCCCTTAAAATGGACGGGGTGGATGAACTAGAGAATGAGGCAAAGGCAAATAAAGAAATGTACGTCACTGTGCCTACAGTTGTCCTTTCAACTTTTAAGGTTGCCAAAAAGTGAGACAAGAGGGACCACATTTACCAGGGCTCAAATCTCCAGCTGAGGATTCAACAAAATGCTTTGTTTTTATGAGGCTTCCCTGATGGGCTAGAAAATAATGATCGGAAATTAACACCATCACAGATGCCACACTAAAATTTCAGGACTGAAAAACACCGAAAAACGGCTGGAGTCTTGACAAAACAGGAGACAGAGAGTGGAAAAAAATAGAGAAAAGTGATTCAGTGATGCAGTTCCACCCACAGAGGGGAAGGTTAGGAAATACCATACAATCTTCCTCCCAAAATGTTGATCAAAATACTTACTGGTTCAAAAATAATGATGTTGAAGAAAGCAAGGAAATGACGTCCAAATCACGACTTCAGCTGAGTATTCCTCTCTATTTTATTCATTTCTGAGTAATTCAGAACATGCCCCTCCAAGAACCCAGGAAACCATTGTTCCCATGTAGGACTAACATTTGGGAAATGCCTGAAGGAGAGAAGTTCGGAAAGCAAGGAGAGTAGAATGGATCTCCCAGAGAAAATAGTGGCACAAACAAAAAGTACCCTTTCCTTCAAGACAAGGAATCTGGGATCAGAATCAATATTTCTCTACACATGGGCACCTTGTGTGAGAGTTCAAGAGAGCAGCAGAGAGAGATGAGAGAAAGGGAGGAAGCTGAAAAACCAGGTTTCTCATTTCTATACTTAAATGGAAGAATTTGTGTTCCCTGCACAATTGGGAAAGGAAGGCCTGATCTCACAGCTGACCTGGCTGACACTCTAGGTGAGGGATATGGTCTCAGTGTATTGCTGACACTGAAACAGTGACTCTGTCCCCTGAAGAGATAGAACATACTCCTTGTGAATCAGTTTTAGAAATGGAGCTGCATGATACCCCTTCCCTTCTCACCAGAGAGGAAAAAAAAGAGGTAAGAATACAAACACACTAGGGTCACAGGCAGGATATGGATGTCAAAGGCTGGAGAAATGTGGCTGGAAAATGAAAAAGGAAAGGAAAGGCTTCAAATCAAGCCCAGTCTTCAGGGATACCCAGGTTCCCTGAAAATGGACAAAGACCTTTCATGCTCTTTGCCCAGCTCTATGGGTCAGTAGTGGTTTCACTGAAACGTGGGATTATGTAGCATTTGGAGGGAATTGGGGCAGGGACAAGGCACCATGCCTTGCTGCGTCTCTCCAAGCTAAAGCATCCTCACCTGAGTCAAGTATGGCATAGCCTGTCTCACAGTAGGCTAACCTGTAGCCCCTAGAGCCCCTATCCCCTAAGTAGGGGTTGTTTTCTTGGTGTAAGGGGACACTTGCCACTCCCCATCATATCTGAAAGAACATAGAGCTACTTGGTGCTCAGGAACTGTAACCAGTGAAGGCTTCTGCATAAGATCCAAAGCTGTCCAAGGAAGGGCCAGCATCCAACAGTCCTTCAAATACTCAAGTCATCATCCAGCAAAGCAGCACAGGGCCCCAAGTCAATAACTGTCTCTGATATTCACAGGCCACCAAGGGGTTATCAAGTATTACAAAAGCAATGGGAGAAGGAGTTCTGAGGTCAGGCTGCCTGGATTCAAATTCCATTTTCATGCCATCTTCTCACTGAAGAGGGAGCATGATAAAGACAACTGCCACCAGATCTGTGGCTGACGATAATGGGGTGAATAGGGGGAGCAACACCACCAGTGGCACATGAAAATTGACAGCTCTCCCCACCTTAAGGGAGAGGAGACAGGGCTCAGAGATAGTGTCTTTCCTGGTGACTAGCAGGGATCACACAGAAGGTGTGGGAAGACATAGGTATGACTGCATTGGGAAGGGACAGATGTCTAGGGATGAAGGTGTTAAGAGGAGGGATTTGAGTGTCCAGAGAAAGCTATGGGAACAGAGTGTGAAAAGGTGAAAAGAAAGGGCTAGCTTTGCTTCTATAGAAAATCAAGGTTTCTCTTCCAGGGACAGAATTGGCCTAATGCTTTCCCAGTGTATGACTAATACACTGATATGCTGATGTCAGAACACTGCAAGTATGTTCTGTAACGCTACCCATGTGGAATGTAGGGCAGTGTGATATGCAGTATTAGTCAGGGTTTCCTAGAGACACAGAACCAATAAGATGTGCAGATATATGACGAGAAATCTATTTTAAGGAGACAGTTCATACACTTATGGAGGTTAACAAGTTAAAAAGTTGCAGGATGGGCTAACATTCTAGAGGTCCAAGCAAGAATAGATGCCATGGTTCAAATGCCACAGCATTCCCTCTTGTCTGAGGGAAGTTAGTCTTTTGTTTCAGTAAGGCCTTCAACTGATTAGACCCAGACCATCCATATACTGGCAGGCTACCTGCTTTAGTCAAAGTCCCACAGCTTTAAATATTAATCTCATACACAAATACCTTCACAGAAACATCCAGAATGTTTACCCACATATCTGGGTATGTTGTCACTTATTGTCAGCCATTATGACCCAGGTGTTTTATCGCCAGTGACTCTGTGTCATGAAAATTAGGAAATCTCCAAAGTAAACATGGTCTATGAAAACTTTCTAAAAGGAAAGAAAAGGCAAGTGAATAGAGTCCATAAACTTCAAGACTGTAGCCAAGTCAGGTGGGAAAGCAAGAGATGCAGTGGAGAGAAGCTCACAGGTAGGGCTGTGGCATTGGTAATGTTCTAGATCTTAGGTTGGATGGGAAGTTCGAAGTTTTTATTTTACCATTATGTTCTTGGCTGTATGTCAGATGTCACATAGAAGAGAAGAGGAAAAGAAAATCAAGTTTTCAGGTCATGCAGCAGCCTCCCTGACCTCTAAGCTGGCCTACTCCACAGGCTGATATTGCTAGATGACTTTTCATGTGCTTAGGTTTGCACCTGACGTAAGTTGAGGTCCATCTAAAATGGATCTTAAGTCCCTCATGTTCGTACAATATCTTTTTCTTCGTCCCCCATTCCTCCTCCTATCTGAGTAACTCTGGGTAAAAATCCATTGATGGGTGAAAAACAAGGTAGGTGGGGGCAAGAATAACAAAAATTAACCAGCAGAAAAGCGGAAGTTCTGGGTTTAGCACAAGCAGCTCTCAACACCAGCTGGAAAGACCAGAAGCCATGGAGGCTGCCATGTGAACAGCACCAGGACCCACGCCAGTTGCTCTTGAACCTTCACACCCAGGGACTTTTAGGTACATCTGTCAGACAGTGGAGATTTTCTGCTTCATAACTGAGGATTCATGTAACTCTTAGAGCAAGTGGGAGTAAATCTTGCATCCTGAGTTGGGAGAACCTTCCCCAGTCAATCTTCACTCAGTGACAGTTGGAAATAGAAAAAATTAGGTTCTGAATCATGGATCCATGAGTTTCAGGATCAACCTTCATCTGAAGCAAAGGTACATCTGGATTTTTCAGTGAGGTCAACCAATACACTCCTCCACTAAAAACAAAAACAATGTAAAAGGTAGGCCAAGAGTCATGCATATGTCTGCAGCCCTAGAGTACAAGGATGCCATGTGAGGTCGAGGAAAGGTGCCCCAGGTTAACATAGTCAGGCCTTAGAAAGGAAAGCCAGACAGGGCATCACCTGTAACATCCAAACTGTGAGCAGTCAGTAAGAAGGCCTTCCCAGGATGTGGCAACTCAGCCCCAAGTGGCCTTAAAAAATCCATCATGGTAGTATGGCTCTTCAGCTAAGTCCTCAGGCAAATCCCTAATCTCTCACAGCAGCCATAGCTAGGAAGACAAACTTCCCCAAAGCCAACAATGGGGTGGGCTAAAGGATTTGACATTTCTAATCTATACTCTGTTCACTGTTGTCACCAGAACCGCCCACGCCTAAATGTGAGGTGCTCCCCCATTAACCCCATGAGCCCCGGCATGGACATATTCCAAATGCGGTGAAAGGACATCAAGGCTGTTGGTAAAGGAACAGCTCTCTGCTACTGGAAGTTTCCATCTAGGGAGACAGTAGAACTCTGACATCTGCTCCCCCACAGATGAGGGTAACAGAATATTGGATGGGGCTAATTTTTACTCACCAAACTTTGGGGTTTCAGTGGGAAGAATCAAAAACAACTGCTCACAGCAAATGGATGGAATCTGTATAGCTTATAAATGGATCCTGTTAAACAGTCATTCATTCATTCATTCATTCATTCATTCATTCATTCATTTGCCTGCCTATCTTTCTATCTATCTATCTATCTATCTATCTATCTATCTATCTATCTATCTATCTATCTATCTATCTATCTATCTATCTATCTATCTATCTATCTATCTATCTATCTATCTATCTATCTATCTATCTATCTATCTATCTATTTTTGAGACTAGGCTCACATTGCCTGTCGAACAGCAGGCTCACATTGCCCGGGGTACCACAGACTCAAGCAATCCCGAGCCTCAGCTTTCCAGGTAGATTACAGGCACGCACCACCACACCCAGCTATTTTTTTGGGAACTAGGTCTTGCTATGTTGCCCCTGGCGGGACTCAAACCGCAACTCCAGGTCCCCACTGAAGCTTCCTAAACTGCCGCTTACAGGAATGCGCCACCGTGCCCAGCTTAAATGGTCATTTTATAAGCACACATACACACACACACACACACACACATATATATGTGTATGTATGTATGTATGTATGTATATTATTAAAGACTGAGATTAAAATTGCCTCAGCCAAAAATAAAAAATAAATAAAATATGAAATTATTACAGCAATATTCTAGTATGGCTTCATTAATTAACAGGCCAGAGAGATCCTGAATCAGCACAGATAGTGTCATGTCATGTCACGTCACATCACATCCTTGGCAGAGGAAGGATTAAAACCAGTCTCCCTGTCCCACAGCCAGTGTTTCTCCACCATGACATTCTGTGGGTTGAATTGACTTGCCATTATATATGATTTAGAGTCTGTGTAAACTGGCACAAAATCACAGATCTAGATTAGAATAACTACATCAATGTGAATGGGGTTGGAAGGCAGTCATTGAGAGAAAAATAATTCTCTCCTTACACTAAGAAAAGGCAAATCATTGGAGTTAGCTAAGCCCAAATGAGAATACTGCATGTTCCTAGACAACAAATTCCAAAATTTCTTATCATGAAAAGAAAATGCTCCTCAGGATGATGTTAAGTTGTCAACACCTGCCTGCTGTTTGGAACCAGAGGGAATGAGTGAGTGCAGGAATGCATAGGTGGAAATGCAGGGTCTAACAAGCATAATGAAGTCTCCATCCACCTCACGGAGAGGGTGCGATTCCTCCAGGCCCAAACTGTTCTGAGCTAAGAAACTGTCTCTAAGGGAGTTAGGTCTCATTGATCCTGGTCAGGATTTTAACTTTTTTTTTTTTTCTTTTTTTCTTTTAAGACAGCCTGGGGAACCAGGGGCTAAGAATCGCTTTTGCTCACCAACATGTGTTTTTCATCCAAGCTTCTCTGACACTATTGCTCTTCTAGAATCTGAAACCTAACACAGTATCTTTTCTTCTGAGTCCCCTCAGGTTGGATTGTTTGTCTATGCAAGCAGGTGATTAGCATTCTGACTTCAACTAGTTCTTCTGAGGCAGCCAATGAAGCCCCAGAAATTGGCCACAACCATTCCCTGGGAACAATAGGCCCTTTCTACAAAATACAGGTTTGTCCTTCCTCTTCACATCTACAGGAGGTAGTCCTCTAGGGGAGAGGTCTACCTGCCTATGTCCTGTCAAGCAGTTCCCTATGCTCTGTGAACTGTTCTCTGAGAAGCAGACAACCTGTAGTCACGGCTAATACAGTCAAGATTTTAGTGCTGATTCCACCTCTAGAACTCAAAAGGTAAGCTAGAGGCTCCAGCAGAAACCAAACTAAGATAGCCATAGAGGCAATTGTTCCAGAAACACTCACTTAGCAACCTGGTCCTAGGTAAGCAGCAGGGGCTGCAAGAAATAAGTCTTAGGAGTAATTTCCCCTCCTCCCCCCTCTTTCCCAATGTAAGGATTCTGTCACTCACCGAAGACCTATTCTCTTATCTGTTCTGCTCCCCAAAGTCATTCTGGTTGACCCTCTGTGTCTCCAATTCTTAAACCTGGTGTCATCAGAAAGTTCAGTGCCTGTGGATGAGGCTGGGATAGCTGAGCAGGTGAAGCAGTCCTCATCCCAGAAGGTTGGGGCTCTTTCACTGGGGAAAAATGAAGATGAGCACCTAAAAGCTAAAGTCTGCAACACCAGGCTCTCTACTCCTTTTTATTCCTCCTTAGTACTACTTCAGGAGTGACAATATTGAACTTGCACTGGCTTTCACAGCATCTGAAATAGGTGAGCTGTTCTGTCCCAGACATGCCCTTCACTAAAGCAGGTGTATGACCCTCTCAGTGCATCAGCTTCTCTGCCTGTGTTACAAAGACACCCAGCTTTTCTCACACAGTTATTATCAGGATAGAGGGAGATAAGAGTTCAAAAACTGCTTTACAAATGAAAGGCACTGTTCTGTTTCTCCCATTCACTAGCCCCATAAATCTGAATAAGGGGACCAGACAGCAAGAGCTGGAACTCTGCACATTAGCAGATGGAACACTGGCTTCCCAGCCTGTCCTAAAAAGGTCCTTCTTGGCAGTGAATCACCAAGTCACTGGCATCTAAGATCATCCAAAGATTCAGAGGTTCAAGGCACCTCCGAAAGGTGAGACTCCCAGGACTACAAGTCTTTCAAAACCACGCCAAAGAGGTCCATCAGCTCGAGGCTCTTGCTTTCATTTCTCTGTGCTTCTGTGGATATTAAAGTTAGTCGCAGGGAGCTGCCTTCAGCCTGCCATTAAATGGTAAAAGGAGCCCAAGATGGGGTCAGCCTTGGGAGGACTGTCTTGAGGGCTCACCAGCCTTCCCCTTTAAGTATTCTTTTCTTGCAAAGATGGCTTCCGGTGGTTCAAATTTCCCTGAAAAGTCCCACCACCGTGGGACAGCTTGGAAGGCAAAACTGTTTGGGTTTGGAGAGGACTGCTAACTTGTTTTGAAAAAGGTGATTTTTCCCCCCCTTTTTGTTTAATTTTATTTTGTTTGCCCTTTTGTTAATATGCTGGGATTTTAAGCCAACCATCCTAAGGTCTGGAACTTCATGTCCTTAAGTTAGACTACAACAAACCAAACCAGACTAAATCAAGATATTTTTTGGCTACTCAGGCCGTGAAGGACTGAACAGTCCAAAGCACAGAGGCAGCTCGCTGCAAAATAGCTCCATTATCCCAGTGCAGATAATCTAATCTCGAGCTGCTCAGAAAACATCTGAAAGCCAGGACAGAGAATATAAATAAAGGAGTCAGATGCTACACACACACAGACAGACAGACACACACCACACACACACACACACACTCTAGAAGACTTCCCAATGATTTACACACCTGGAAAACCTGCCTGAGCCCATGCTGTCTCCTGTATTTTGTATGACACTACATGTCTCCCAATTTAAGCATGTTCTTCCTAAAGTAACAACAGTAACAGGAAAAGCTTGTGAATTCACCCTTTTTTCAATTCTTTCCACTCGCACCCTCTCTTCTCTTTTTAATCCCTGACTTGTGACTTCTCAGTCACCACCCATTGACTGGCTGTTAAAGAACTCTTTACCCCTTGGCTGTTATAGAACTCTTCGCTACACACCCCACCCCACCCCCTACCCCTGCCCCTCCCATGCACTAGTAAGTGGTAAGTCTGAAGGTAGAAACAGTCCTGTTGTTTTTCATATATCAATTCTTTCTGGTCATGATGGTTATGAAAAGGAAAGACCTGGCAAATTTTTAAAAACAAAACTCTCAACTAGACTCAAAATGAAAAGCACTTCAGAAGATAAAAAGCAGGCTTAGATGTGCATGACCCACAAATGTTGTGAACAATGTACCCTGTGCTATGGACCACATGCAAACTCTTGTCTGTGGCTGCCTAGGTTCAAACCCTCAGCATTGCCTCCCTGCACCCTAACCGACACACTGAGCCTCAGTCTCCATCTCTTTACCGTCTGATTCCACCACCACCCTGTCAAGCTGGGTTGGTCTAATGCCTAATGCCTAGGCAAGGCCTTCAGCTCTCCGAATGCCTCTCCCTCCATTCACACTCTCTTGCTTTTCTGCATCAACAGTGCTGCTCTTTGCTGTTCTTCCAAGAGAGCCTGCCTCCTCCTTGCCTGAGGTTAGGCTGCCCATGGAATGCTACCCCTTCTTTACTTTGAATACTTAAGCATCCTTCAAGACCCATCTGAAATATGACCTCTTTTCTGAACCACTCTCCTAAGTTGAGTGGATGCATTAGCATTTAGCACATGGTACCACAGATAAAGACATACAGTTGTTTCCTCCAAGAGTTTGCCATTCTTGGTCAGAGAGTGCTGGTTACACAGTAGATACACAGTAGGTGTTGCACTGGTATTGTCTCAGCTTTGCTACTCAGATCCCCCAAGGGATATCACTCAGGGTGAAAGGATATGTCCTTTGAAATTTCATCCCTGGGAGTGGCAAAAATTAGGGCTGGAAAAAAATTCTACTATTGACACAGAAACTCTCAAGTCATAAAACACAATGGTTGACTTAGAAAGATGTGAATTTCTGACATATGCTAACAACGTGGACAAATCCTGAGAGACCAGGCTAAGTGAAATAAATCACAAAAGACAAATATCATATGATTCCACTTATATGGGGTACCTACTCAAATTCATAGAGACAGAAAGTAGAATCATCGTTACCACACTGGAGAGAAGGGGGCTAATGTTTAATAACCAGAGAGTGAAGATGGGAGACAGATGATGTAACTATAACCCATTGTACATCAAAAATGATCTGTTTAAACAGTAAATTTTAGGTTACATGTATTTTAGCCCAGTAGTTTAATGAGGTAAGGTAAATAATTGCTGAGAGTGAAAAATCTAAATAATAAAATAGGAAGGACAGTAATACAACAGATTTGAATTTGTTCATCAACTTACAGATTCCAGGAAAGAGGGGATACCACTTAAAGTTTTAAAATGTAAGTGGTAGAACTAATAATAGTTGGAAGCCCTGCCTTCCATAGTAGGAGAGGATAAATGGAATGTATTTAATGCCTCTCATTCAATTCAAACAGTATATATGGAACACCTCCAAAGTCCCAGGCCTCATACTAGACACCAAAAAACATCAAAGTTGATTAAAAATAGCCTGCAGCATTCCAGGGAGAATGAGACATATAAGCAAAGGACAAGAATACTGGGTCAACTTGAATTGGGGTTTTAAAAAGAGATACAAATGGAGTACAGGAGATAAGAAAACAGTAAGCATAAGAAAAGGCTTCCAACATAAGTTGAGAGAAGGAAATTAATGAAGGAAGTTGAATGCATGACCTTGGCTGGCCTGAACCTTTGCTTCCCCACCAGCAAATGAAAAGGGGGGCTCCGTATGTCCCAAGGTCCTTCCTGCTGGAGGAATCTGCCATTCTAGGTGTATATAACACCAACATTATCTGGGTTTGACCCAGTATGACATTTTTTATCCTCTTGACCTGTAGTTGCTCTATCCCACTACTAAGAAAATACGAGCTCAATATTAACAAAATTTCTCTGTACTATATTTCTCATCTGAAGTTCTAGATTTTAAAGATTCTGTGGAAAAGCTCTTGATTTGCAGAAATACAGAAGACACACACACACTCTAAAATTTCAGTTTCTTTTTTGAGACTAGGTCTCACTATTTTTGCCCATGGAACTGCAGGCTCACGTTGCCCAGGGTACCACAGACTCAAGCAATCCCAGGCCTCAGCTTCCCAGGTAGCTGGGGTTAAGGTACGTGCCACCACACCCAGATTTTTTTTTTTTTTTTTTTTTTTTTTTTGGAACTAGGTCTCGCTGTGTTGCCCCGAGTGGGACTCAAACCGTGGTCCCTAGCCCCAGCCGCTTCATAGGCTGAAGCTTACAGGCATGCACCACCATGCCCAGTTAAAATTTCAGTTTCTAATGCTCAAGTCCTGTACATCTCTTAAGAAGATCCAGCCACATTGATGGTTTTATAGGATAGAAAAATGAACCAGTTTTGCTTGTTTCCAGGTTATGGGTGTTTTGCTGAATAACAAAATGCATAAAACTGAATTACAGTGAACATCTTTAGTGAATTCAAATGAACACACTGTATTCTGATAACTCTGAGAAGTCTGTAAGTTCAATGTTTTGGGTATGTATGCAGCAAAAGGGCTATTCCTGCATGCAAACCCCACTAAAATCTGGCTTCCTTCTACGTGCCCTCTATGACTTCAGAAAAACAAGAAAGCTAGCTCAAGTAGAAAAAACATTATGCCTTCATTTTATTAATGTGCTTTTTAAAAGTGACCCATTACAATTATTTCTTCAAAATACTGCAGTGATTAAAGTATCCGACAAAGATGAGAGAATTCTGAACACAGGCTGCATGATGTTCTAATGAAAATCTTTTCAGAGTAGTGTGTTCGTAGTTGCTGGAACCTCGCTGTCTGTTCAAATTTTGGACACTTTGTGCTGTCAAACCTCGGCAGATTATAGAGCCTCCCTATCCTCAATTTTCCCACCGATTAAACAGTGAATAGTAATTAATACCTAGCTCAGAAGATCTTGCTGATCCTCTGAGTAAAAGGATGTGAAAGGATGTAGTGAAGTTTCTGACGTGAAAGGATGTAGTGACAAAAAGCTTTTCCACTACATCTGGTAAGTGATAAATATTTAGCAAATATTAGCTTTTGCAACGAATCAGCTTGTATTCTTGTCCCAATGGTTACTGATTGTTCTGTAACATTAAAGAACTGTTCTGGAGCTCCTAGATTCTCCCAACTTCTATTTTTTTCTTACAAGGATAGCAAGGGGAAAAAAAACAAACTGAGGTCATATCTGCAAAGAGTCTGGTGCTATAGTATAATATTAGACTCCTTTGCTAGCTTCGAAGGAGCAGGCTAGGACATGTTGGGTAAGCTGCATGTATTGGGATGCATGTGGAAAGAAGCTGAGAGCAAGAAGCTGAGAACAGCTTCTAGACAACCACTAACAAAACACTGAAACCCTCTGTCCTACCACAACAAGGTACTAATCTGCTAACAGAAGAGGACTCCTCTCCAGTCCAAGACTCAGATGAGACCACAACCCTAGCAGACACATCAATCGCAGCCTTGAGAGACTCCAAGCAGAAAACCCAGATAACCCATGAGATCTCTGACCCACAGAAACTGAGTGAATGTGCTTTGTTTTTAGCTCCTCAGTCTGTGGTGTTTTGCCACACTACCATGGAAAATGAACTTTAACATGGAGATTGCGAATGTAAGCAAATGCATGTGGTACCAAAGACATAGAAAATTATAAATACACACACATACAAGGATT
The DNA here is from genome assembly GCA_004024945.1 of Uropsilus gracilis. NCBI lineage: Eukaryota > Metazoa > Chordata > Mammalia > Eulipotyphla > Talpidae > Uropsilus > Uropsilus gracilis. The sequence continues at coordinate 129,555 of PVHY01001816.1, forward strand.
CCTATGATTTAATATATCTGCTATAGTGATTCAGCTTCTTTGGAGCACTATGGCAGGGAAGGACCAGCAACCCAGGACAGATATTTAGGAGCTCATGGCAAATCTTCTCCATAGCAATGGGGTCCGTGGAGTGTGCGTGGCGGGGGGCAGTGAAGGTTCGGGAAGTAAGCAGTTTTCTGTGGCATGCCATCACACTAGTAACAACCAAAGGTTTTATTTTCAATTTATTTTCAAATTAGATAAGTCAATTTCCTTAGGTAAGTCAATTTCTGGAACCAAATTAGGTAAGAGATTTTTGTCAAGATCCAAATTCTCTTGGCAAATTGTATTACTGATGGGCATGAATGGAACTCTTTTGAAACTTAGTTATGGGAACAATTCACAAGTCAGACACCAGGAATGGACAGTCAATGTGCACTGAGTTAATTAATGTTAAGTGAACTGGCTCCAATACTGGAATCAAAATTTTCTCTGTTAAGATAGGGGTTCTCCAGTCTCCTCCCTTCCCCATTCCATCATGCCAACTCCCCCTTTGTGGTGGCTACTATTTTCTAGTCAGGTATTAGGGGGTTGTACAGATTTGGTTCTGTTTCACCTTTTGTTTTCTCTGTGTTCCACATAGAAGAGATATATAGAAGAGATGTATAGAAGAGATACCAGCAGGTATTTGTCTTTCTCTGGATAGTATAGAGGCTTTGGTGGTAGGTAAAAATGGTGTAAAAACAGAGACTGGAACTTATAACCCCTAAAACAAATAGAATGATGTAAATTAACTTCACCTCAATAAGTATAATGGGAAAGAGTAACACTAAAAAAGTATATAGGTAAATTAATAAACCAAAAAGAAAAGGAAAAGATACTGGTTCTGAGTTCATATTTTATTTAGATACTATCATTTTCCAGTTCCTCTCCCAGATAACTGTATATGCCACTAACTTACCCACTTGCCTGATGCTCCCTCAGTGACTGCCTTTTCCAACCTTATCAATATCATCACTGAAAGCTCTGGCTGACCCTACTGCTTAAGAAAAGAGCTAATCCATAACCTAATCATACTAACCTGCAGATCCACCAATTGCAGCTTGAGAGACAAGATAAGAAGGCAACCTATTCCTTCAAATTCAACAATGATTTAGAGGTATTGTACCAATGTTGTCATAGTTTATTCATGAACCTACTTAACAAACACTGAACAACCATCACATATTAGTCATAGCACTATTAGGAACAAAAAGATGAGTTAGGAACAGTTTCTCCCCTTAGGGGGTTTACAGTCCAATGAGGAAATCAACTGCTTAATGATTTAAGGAAGCCTGTACTGAGCATTTACTTTGTGCCAGGCTGGTCCTAAGGGCTTTTGATGGATGAATGCCTTTTGTTCTCATTACAACTTGAAGTAGATTCTATATTTAATCCCTATTTCACTACCAAGAAACCTAAGGCACAGAAAGGTAGAATTACTTGTCCAAATACACATGTTCATCATTTCAACAAATATCTGTCAACTGTAATATAGGCACCACTCTGGTTGCTAGGGACACTGCAGTGAACAAAAGAGGTCAAAGTTTCTGTTCCTAGGGAGTTTACTTACTAGCACAAGGAGGAAAAAGATGAAGCAACAAGTAAGAATCAATGTCTGAGCATGGGAAGAACAATACAGAAAGGTCCCACAGATAAAGGGACTCAGGGAGGTTTGGAGAGCACTGGGAGTAGTTGTAATTGTAACCTACCATGGTCACCCTGAGGTGGCCAATAAACAAGAGTGAGGATGTCCAGGCAGGGAGCCCAGCTCCAGCCCAGGCAAAACCACTGCATGGACAGAGTGCCCCAGAAGTGAAAGATGCACACTCCTGGTATCAATCTCTTTATCCTCTCTTCTGATTCTAAATGTAACATGTTCTTTTTTGTTTTTTTAAGTGGTCTAAAACCAAGTTTGTAGAGAAGCTTCTTATAGAGGTATGAAGTTCATTCTAGGGGTCTCTCAGTCTGACAAGGTCAACTGGAGAAGAAAGGGCACCATTTAACAGAGCCCTGGAAGAGGGCTCTGGAAACACGGATTCTACTACTAGCTCTGTCTCCAACCTCAACATATATCTATAGGTCGGACACCTCCCCAACCCAGGACTGGGGGTTCCTCACCTCTAAAGGCATTGGCAACTGAACTGTTGATTAGGAAGGAGAAAGGCTGGCAGGGGCAAAAAAAGGTCACCAAACAGGAGACACCCCCAAATCTCCCTCTAACCCTATGGCAAGGTTGGAGACAAGGGGGGAGTTGAGACTGCCATCCCAGTCCCTGATTCAAAGGTTCCTAGTGCAAGAGAGGAGGGATGGCGACAAAGTGCCATTTGGACAGACACCCCCAGTACCCAGAAGCAGACACTGGGCCAGTAGCAAGACTGGAGCTGTCACTCCTCAAAGTCTCACTTCACACCTTATGGAACCTTTCAGAAAAAACATAAAGAATAGACAGCCTTGTCTCAGATCCCACTGACTTAACTAGGTCTTCTCTCCAGAGTCTGCACCATTAATATTTACCCTATGTTACCCTACCCCACACCCCATGAAGTGCACAACTGGACAAGATGTAGGACAAGGCACTTCAGCTGGGGAATCCAGATGCCGGTGAAAGGAGAATGAACCAAAGACACACTCTCAGGTCTGGTAGAAGATTCTCATGCCTGGTGAGAGTGTTCCAGCTGCTCAACAGCAAAGGTTTTTCAAGCTATTGTTCCCTTCCTCCCCTCAAGAATTCTCCATACTAGCCCATCCCTGCCCATTTGCATCCTCTACCTTATTATTTAATGATCAAGATGCTAATCACACAATGTGAAGAAAATTGTTTGTGTCATGATTTCTTAAGCTCTTTGGCTTTGGGGCCGACTAAACAGTGTCATCAAAAGACAGGCAAGGTGCTGCAAAACAGATCAATTTGATGCATATGAAAATGCCAGAAAATCAAGTGTTTCAAACAGCTTTGTCTTCAATCTTCTTTCACAGATTTTGGGGAAATTCAGCATTTAGAAGATGATGTACATAAGCCCATCTTCACATGACGGCTTCCCCATTTCATTTTTAATCATGTGGCCCTCTAAGGTAAGAAAAACAGTCATACACTGTGATGGATGCTGACCAAATCCCCAGCTTGTTCCTGGAGGAGAGGGAAAACACAAGGAAGGAAAAGAAACTCCACCAGCCAGGATATGTCGCAGATGGACAAACACACACACAAAAGTACATGTGTGCAAATGAGGATAATCGTTGTAGACCTAAACAGATAAAAGTAGAGAGAAAGCTAAAACAAACAGATCTGTACCAAGCGGAAAGACTTTTCAGTGGTAAAGTTTCATAAGAAGATTTTTTTTTTAAAGCAATGTTTGGAAAGTAAAAGAGCCACATTTAGGCTGAGAGCTGCCCACTGTGTACATGGTCAGTCATTGATTTAACCTCTACAAAGGATATTTTAAAAATCTAATGAACATCCCAGAAGACTCTGCATTTGGTTTTGAGATGGCCTGCCAACCAACAAGGCTTAAAGAATGAACTGAAACTTTTCATAAAAGCGAAAGGACAGGTTCTAAATTCAAATAACGCCATAAAAATGTTACCTGCATTACATCTCACATAACCCTCACAATAATGCAGTGTGAAAGTTAAGTTTCAGTGGCCCATTTTTCAACTAGATAATATGCCAAAGTCACAGAGCAAATAGGTGGCAGAGCTGAAACTCAAACACAGGCTCAGGAAACTTTAAAGTTTGTTCTTAACCACGGTGGTAGGCAGGTACAAGAATACAAAGAAAATAGATAGCCAATAAGGTGATACTGAAATAAAGAGCTCCAAAAAGTCAAGCAAAATATAACACTACTCTAGGCCGTGGCATAATGAGATGTGTTTCTCCACCATCGTTCCTTCCAATAAAAATATTATCTGGCAGGACTCCATCTAATCTCCCCATGTATGTGTGCGCATGTGTGTGTATACATGCACACATGTGCAAAGGCTATGTAATCCCTCTAGTTAGAGGGAGAACTGGTCGCAGAGGACTAGCTATTTTCGCTGAGAAGAGACACTTCCTGGTACTGTTACTGGAAATTCCCACTCCCTCCACTAGCCACTGAGTCTCTGATGACAAACAAGAGGGGTGTGTACGGGGGTGGCCACCATTCCTGCAGCTGTCCTTCATGCTACATCACTGAAAATCAAATATAGGAAAGTGGCTGGGGGAAGACAGAGAGACAACACTGGGACAAAGTCACACAGAGCAGAAGACAGCCTTTCCCCAGCAGGTACTTTTGCAATCCCAACAATGTGATCTTGGTCTAATCCCTGGATAGAAAAATCCTCCATAACCACAGGCTATTCCTGAATCCTAACCTGGGTGAACCTGACCAGTCAAGCGAAGAGACTGACAAGGACCAGACATTATCAGGGTCTCCTACTCTGAGCGCAGGGCCTACTTGCCCTCTTACCCAATGGGATACAGAGAGGAGGGCAAAGGGTGTCACTAAATACTGCAGGTGTAGATGACTAGTCAGAGAGGTTGGAGTAAGTGAAAATGACCTTGATCTCTTCATTACCCTTAAAACTAAAGCAACTCCTAAACATACAGTACATTTGTGTTCCCATCTGCCTCCACTTAAGCTGCATGTGGAATTAAAAACCAATCACTTGCTGGGTCCTGAGCATGATAGGCCTTTTCCCTGCCTCAAAGAGCCCCAAGCCAGTGCCCTCCATCTACCGCCCTAATCAGGCTTGGGAACTCTTACTCATCCTCCTAGTACCAGACCCAACACATTCTTCTCCCTCCCATCCTTGGATGTCTTCTCTCCCAAGGAAAGGTATGCATACTTCTTCAACAGTCTGCACGCACCAATCATAAATAATTCTAATGCAGCTTCCATGCATCTTGCAATAGATAGAAAGTTCTATAAGGACAGCATGACTTGTAAAGATGTTGCCTGCCTGGTTGATGGACATAAATGACATAATATTAAGAACTGACCTAATTTGACACAAAGAAGTACAAGAAAGACTGGCCTTACAGGGAACAATGTCTGTCCTTCAAAAAGCTTAAATCAGACAATATCAACAAGTGTTGACCACATCAAAGTCACATATAAAGAAAGGGCTTGCTGTGTGCTCATTGTTCCAAGAACTGAAGATGGCAGGGGGCGCTAAGGAAAAATAAGACTGCCTTATATCCTACAAAGGTTACACATCCTATTTCTTTACCAACTGAAATAAAAAGGACCGCGCTTCTCACAAAGGCTCCCCCAACTCACACTACTATTACTGGCTGCCCCCAAAATGAAGTCATATACACCAAGTAGGTTCTTAGACATGGACGGCTGATGATGAACACATGAGGGTGTACATTAAACATTCACAAATAACCAAGATCCTAGCACATCCTGAAGGTCCAACATGGAGAGTGAATG